>CAAKMY010049213.1:0-10704 GCA_901111285.1 Corrigiola litoralis | reverse complement strand
TAATTATAGATATTTAAGATATAAGATATGCATTGGCAAATGTGCAAAAGGAAGTGGGAAGAATAAGAAGAAATGGAGGTAGTACTCCGTATAATGTCTCTTTGCTTTCGAAAAATCTGGTTTTATATTTGAGTAAGTGTTGAAATGTTTTTGGCTCACGATATAACGCAATCATTCCTCGTTCTAAGTTTATGGCTCACAATACAAAGCAATACGTTCTGGGAATTGGACACTACCAGTAACACAGCCAAAGAAACCAACTCCCAAGCCATTAGAGTTCAAACTCAATAATGTCACCCAAAAGCTCAATATCAACTTGGTGGTCTTGTTGCACAAATCAATGATGTCAACTTTGATCGAAGCACATGCAGGCAAATGGCTACTGTATAGGATTAGTGATCCAAGATCCAGACGTCTATGGAAGTGATAGATTCAAGCTTTTTCACCGGGTGACCCTGTAGGACTGAAAAGTTCAGACAAACAGGTTAATTATCATGGTGGATGGATTCTTTCATCCTAAAGCACAAACAACAAAATTTCCGGGAATAAACAACACACTGAATCAATTATTATGCCAATCAAACAGGGTGCGTGACTTGTGAGTACAAACCTTGACCTTCTTTAGCAGATCTTTGGCGTTGCTATCATTCTTAAAGTGATCACGGACAGGCTGCAGGTAGTAAAGGAATCATAAATCAGGAGTGGGAAATGACATCTGATGCAACCAAAACCACAAGGATTCTACTATTCTAGCCGGAAGAGAGAAAAAGGGCATGCATAAATTACCTGCAAAATCTTATTCAGAGCCTTTGATAAAGCAGGTTTCACGTCACCAGGATGCAAGGCCTCAGCTTCATAATCCACAACCAACTCGTCGTAGCTTTGGTATGTCCTAAAACCAAGCCAAAAGCACAAGATAAGTAAATCTAACTATCCAAAAGGTATTCGCCCATATGAAACTTCTCTGGACTGGCTGGGACTTACTTAGCACCACCAAATTCAGGTTTGCGTTCAACTGTAAATTCCTTGAACCACGGGAATACAATGTACTTCAGATACTCCAGACATGGATTTCCCTCAACAATCTTCGGAGGGCAGTACGCTTTTTTAATCTTCACATTTACTTCAGCCTGGGAAAATGCAGACAGCGAACTTACATACTTATGTAATCTATTTGAGTTTTGCCAATGAAGTTTAGTAACAGAAAATATTGTCAGAGACAATCATTCAGATTTTAGTGAGATGAACTGGTTTAAGAAGCCATGAATGTCACTATACCTCCTCATCCTCCATGAAGATTGCAGAAGATGCATCAGATTTGGACATCTTCTCTTGCCCTTGTTGCAAGCCAGGAAGCATATCTGCACATTAAACAGAAACTATAACTTGTGAGTGGCCACAATAACAAGCAACAATCCTTACATGCTGCAACAAACTATAAGAAGTGGAGAGAGAATATGCATACGGTGTGATAAGATAATAGGCTTCTTCTTTATTTTTTTATCATCACAGTATTCCCGAGCTAGCACATTGACCTTACGCTGGTCCATACCGAGCTGGCAAATGTCCGCCTGTTCATGAAGGAAACTTCACCGTCACGACAAGAAAAATAGCTTCAAGCAACAGACAAAGGACAATGGATTGTGGATACAATGATTGCTATTGTATATTTGAGAGGTGCAGATTGGAAGATGTGCAAGGCCCCTAGTGATTGTAGTTGGTCTTGGATGAAGATATGCCAGATAAAGGACAAGATGAAGACTGGTTACTTTGGGGATAAATGGCTTGGGAATTCTGCTGAGTACTCTGTTTCCAGTGGATATGACTTTCTTATGGGTCCTCTGATGAAGGTTAATTGGCGTAACCTTTGTTGGTCTAGGTAAAACATACCTAGACACTGTTTTATTACTTGGCTCAGTATTACTGATAAGCTGAAGACAAAGGTGAAGTTGTTTAAGCTTGGTATTACAGAGGATGAGTTGTGTTTGCTTTGTGGAAGACATGGTGAAACTCGAGATCACTTGTTCTTCCAATGTGAGTATAGTAGGTTGTGCTTGACTAAGGGATTATGTTGGCTTCAGATGAATTGCAGGGAGAATGAGACAGTGGGTATATGATTAGAAGAAGAGGGAGCAGCAGGTTTAGAAGAGCTCTCAGGTGGCTGTTTGTGCCGCTGTCATGTACCAGGTTTGGTTGGAAAGAAACCAATGCTTATTTCACCAGAGAGTTAAATTACCTGAGGTAGTCTTTCAGCAGGTCAAGAAAGAAGTACTTATAAGAGTGAAAGCAGTCATAGGGAAGCCTTTATCAAGGAGTGAGAGAGCTTGGTTTGATAACTCAGCATAATTTGGTTTGTAGCTGACTAACAGTTCTTTAGAAGTTGGTTTGTCTGCATATTGATTGTAGACTGTATGGTAGTTTCTGAAAGCTAGCCTTATGCCTTGCTTAGGTGGTAAAATGTGTTGGAATGGTATTAATGAAAAGCTAACATTTTTACAAAAAAAAAAAAAAAAAAAAGTCATCCTTTTGTAACAGCATGCATGGGATTCAATGCTAACACAAAGGCAAAACAAGATCACAGAAGAATAATTATCAAGTGATAGCAACGTAGAACAGCAAAACAAAATGACTACCACATAAACAATTGAGCAGAATACATTTTGTAGTCAAGAGACAAAACAAAGTATGCACAGCCAAACCCCCAGGAAAAAGGAGTAAACTCGCTTAGCTTCAGCTGAACAAACATACAGGTCAGAGAATGCAAACACAGTGCATAGAAAAGATAAAACTAAACATAGAACAGTTCAGATGGAGATAGTCATGACGCATGATCTAGGGCAGCAATACTATATATGCAACTTTGTTTGGGCTGCAGCTAAGGTAGGCTACTAGCCTATCTGGTACATAAGTGTCCAAGCCAAACCTACTGACCACCCCCCAACTGAAAAGAACTATCCGGAAAAGGTTCTAGCATATACAAACAGGTATGATTAAAATTCAGAAAGATTATTTTACATGGTTTCTCACATTTTCATCCATCCTAGATTCCTAGTACACCAACATTACTTTACTTCAATTTTTATTTACTTACTTTTTACCTATTTTAACCCTTTTCTTCACTCGAATCCCTTCTTTTCATTGGATATAGATCATAGATCAACAATCTTTAAACAATAATAAAATGGCTACTATATGAACTAGGATCCAATATATTACAGATGCACAATCTTAAAGTTTGGCTCAGCAGCTACGTAAAACTAACTCAACAGCTTTGACAGCATTGGTATGGCACCTTGAGGAAAAAGATATCAGCACATTGCATGCAAGGATACAAGATCTGGGCTCCCGATAATTCATCTTGTTCGCCGCGACCCATAATCTGACTGCACCTGGAAAGACAGATTGTGTGGGCAATTCAGTCAGTAATTAAGCCAGTTGATAAGCAATGGAACCAACTTGAGAGGTGGGGAGTAGAACTAATGGGGAATCAGACATCACCTAATAAGCCTTTTTAGATTGTTCCTCCGAGCTATATCCATCACAAGTGGCCAATACTCAGCTGTACGTGAATTAATTTCTTCGGACGACCACAGAAACTCGACTTTCCCTGAATCAATATCCATCCCTGCAGCTTTCCAAATTTCAATGAAGTACTTCCCCACGACTTCAATTTTCTTCAAATCACCTCCCATTTTGTTATTTAGGAAGGCAAACCAATCACCAATCCACATCCTTACTCTACAACCAGCAGATGTTAGCTTGTTGACATTGATCGTCTTCATAACCCCCTGGAAACACAGCAGCATCTTTAATATACAGAACTAGATAGCACAAAGGTCTAACATAGCAGGCGAAGTTGCAGATACCCTATCAGCTACTTTCATGAGTTTATCACCTAAATGTTTGATGCAAATCCGGCCCCTATGTACCAACCACTGAGCTAGCATCTTACATACAAGTACAGAAAAATATGTAGATAACAGCGGCAAGAAGTTAATTGGTAAATGTCCAAATATTTATAAGGCTAATTTTGCTTTGTTGAGTTATGTTGTATGGCTTTTAAAGGGTGTGGTGCATACGATTTACGATTTTGTTGCAGATAGCTATAAATTCACTCACTTTCTGGAAAAAAAAAATAAGAATAAATAAATATGAGTGCAAAGTGCCATTCATTTTCGGAAAGATAACCAAGACTTGAAAGATTATGCACTCAAAACACATTATGTAAGTTCAAATGCATATCCCACTTTCACACAACACGGTTGTGTGGATAATTAGCAATTTTGCACCGCCTTTTTAGCTGCGCCGGTGAGATTTCCTACAAGATAGGTCAAGGGTCCAAGAATGAAGTAAAGTTCTTTAAACTATACGTTGGTCAACAAAAAACACAAGGGTATACTAGTCTAAAGAACTAAAGTGTTCTGCATTTATCTTGTCGTAAGGCCCTTCTTCAATCAACATTATTGAAAGTAAGGCGTCGCAAATAGAACTCCAAAGGAAACTTGCACTGGATAAGAATAAACAGCAACATAATGATTGAAGTTTTGAATCATACATGTGCAATATGCAACAATCATCTGCGCTCATCAGACTAAATCCTTGCATAACTGAATTCACTTTCGACAAATCACATCAAAACCACCAAATTCCTCAACCATACAAGAACTACATATAAACCCACCAAAAATGATGCTAAAGATTGAAGTTTTTGAATCATACATGTGCAAAATGCAACAATCACCTCAGCTCATCAGACTAAACCCTATGCATTATTCGACAAAGCGAAACCAACCGACGAAATTCCACAACACTTCTTCACCAAAACCACTAAATCCCTCAACCATACAACAAACAAACAGAAACCCACCAAAATTAACGCTAAATCTTGAAACTTTGAAGTACTCCTGCGCAATATGCAACAATCACCTGAGCTCATCAGACTAAATCCAATGCATTATTCGACAAAGCGAAACCAATCGATGAAATACCACAACAATTCTTCACCAAAAGCACTAAATTCCTCAACCATACAAGAAACAAACAAAAACCCACCACCAAAAACATTAAAGATTGAATCTTTGAAGTAAACCTGCGCAATATGCATCCTCCCAGATGGCTCAAACCCATCATACGAAACAGGTTCATCTTTCGTAGCAAGCAGCCTTCTAAGCTCATCCTCCTGAATGCACTCCTCCCCAATACTCCTTATGATCTCATACCTCTCCTCCAACGTCATCCTACCAACCCAATAAACATAATCACAAACCAATCAAAATTTACACCAACATTTACACAATCAAACAAGAAAGATGCAATCTTGGGAATTAAGAGAGTGGAAGAGAGTTACCCTGAGGAGTGTGAGGGTGAGCTGGACTCTGGGGTGTCATTAATGGAGAGGTCTTGGACCTCTGGAGCAGGGTTTTGCTGCTCTTGGTTCTCCATTGTTGGTGTGCTCAAGGTGTTTGATGAAATGTCTGAGAGAGAGAGGCGATTATAGAGGATCAGTTTGGGTTGGGATTGGTAAGGGTTTTGTGGGTTTAAACTTCAAAGTTAGTTCATTTTGCTACTACTCCTCCCACTGCTGTTGCCGAGAACGTGCGGTTTAGTTGCCTAAGATATTGCTCGCCTACACTCGAACGAAGGGCGTGCTTTTCGTCGCCCCATTTTTACTTAATATCGCCCTAATATTTTTACGTTTTTCCCGAAATACCCTTTTTCCCTTTCTAAAAACAAGTACTTTACATGCTAATTAAACTATGTATATTTGTATTAGATCAAGATGAATATTATGGTCTTAGTATAAACAAATTAGTAGTCATATCATCATTAGTAAATCCCGGGAAAAAGGGTCAGTATATGCATATTGAGAACACGACAAACCCATGGCTATAGACCTGTTAAAAATACGCCCCAACCATGGTCCTGTCGTGCTAGGGGGCACATCTAAAATAATTGAGCCGAGCCGAACACGAGCTTGGTCTTGCATAACTTAAGCTCATGAAAGTAAACTCGATGCTTAAGTTTGTTCGAGCTTGAAAATCCAAGCTTGTGAGCTTAAACCCGAGCTCGAGTCAAATACGAGCTCAACTCGAGCTTATATATAATTGTTATTTTTGTCTTTTTATATTAAAAAAAATTACTATTTTTACCATCTTAAATGTCAATTATTTTCATGTAGATTAAATTATATGATGAATTGGCCAAAAAATTAATACCTTAAAAACAAAAGATCAATGATTGATATATTATATTGTTAAATAAATGTCAATAATATTCAATATTTTTCAAACTACAAACTGCACGCAAGCTTAACGATTCGAGCCAAGACCTTGCCCAGCTTAGCTCGTTGAGAACTCGAGGCGAGCTCGAACTTAAGTCGAACTCACACTAGTCGAGCTTTCATCGGACTTTGACCGTGTCGAGCTGGAGCTGACTCGTCTCATTATCACCCCTAAGAGCCCATAACCAAGGTAGTATCGTGATTTTATTGATAATAACATAGGGTAAACTCGTCAACAGGATGATAAGGTAGGGATAATATGAACTAAGAAATATGTGGGTTCCTAGTTCGTGGTAAATTATTTCTGCTAGTACGTACCACTTGTGACCACACACGGCTTTAGCTGTATCATTGTTTACCATTTGTACTCATATTTAACTTTTCTTTTAAAGGTTATGTCTGAAACATTTTAGGTTCGAAACCTGTGAATATAGCAGTGTTAAAATTCAAAGGTAAAGCTTTTACACCCTAATGCTCTTACTTGACTCAAATTTGGACTAAACCACATGGTGCGAGTAACTTCAGATGTGTATGAGAAAAAATTTTGTTTGATATATGATAAAATCATAGATAATTATATGCAATAATATTAAAAAACATTTGTCGAGTAACAATAATATGGACTCAAGGGCAAATTTGGAAGGTTATATCTGTAATCTATCATCTTGTTTGAAATGTAATTCAATATGTGTTGGAGAAAAGCTAATTCAAATTAAAAGTTATTAGTTACTATGTAATCAGTTCATGTGAATATTTAATACTTTTTTAACCTAATAAGAAAGATACAATTTATCTAAAATGTTCTTGCCGAATATGCCCTTTAGTATACTCTTAGACACCCCACCCCCAAAAAAAGTCCCTACATTGGTCTACCATGGCAATATGGCATGGTCGTGTTGACAAACCCTGGTGTACGTTATTGGTTGGATTGCTACTCTGCTTGCATTCATGAGTACTACGCAAAAAGAAATCCTTACATAGGTCAACCATTGCAACTATAGAATTAGACGAGACATATATCATGTTGGGAAATTACTTGCTTCCCACTCTCTTGCATGAGATGCGAGAAAGTGGTAAATAGACCCCAAGACTCTAGTGCTATGTGTGGTTAGACCCCTTAACTTGTAAATGGAGCAAATAAGCCCCGTAAGTCTGTGCACATGTGCAATCAAACTCAATCAAAATAATTAGAAATTTTCCGGTCACTTTTTCATCGGAAAAGGTGACGTGGCACCACTTAACTAATATAAAATGTATTTCAAAGAAAATTAGTATTCATATACATCTATATTCGTACAATTATACAACCTTAATGGGGAAAACAACATAATTATTGGAAAGTTATAATTTTTGACCCAACAAAATATTCTTGCTCTTCATATTCCATGAAGCAATTTTCAGTGTACTTGTCTAAGGTCTTCACTATATTTGTAAGCTCTAAATACATGTAGTTGGATCTTAAGTAAAATAGTTTTATGTCTGGCCGTAAAAATGGACTCAGAGAGGCTTAATATGTTTCAACTTTTCAATGGTGTAATTACAAGCCGTGCATTTTAAACCAGTTGTTATGCATTTTTGTTCGGGATCTTCACATGTAAAATTGTGCTGCAAATAATCTGTACAAAAGAACCAGTTTGCTCATGAAAAGAGATCTCACAGTATGAGAATAAAAATGATTTTGATGGCATAATACACCACAACATGAGTTTTTTGCTCGGAGATCGCCTGACCATGTTTTCTCCACAACCCACCAGGCTGCACTCTTTAATTAAATTCCAAGCATATCCACATCTTCAGAGTTTGCTAGCACCTATTAATACCCTAATCAATATTGTGTTTTTTTCCCTATTAAAAATGTATAATTGTACGTATTTAGATGTATATGAATATTAATTTTCTTTGAAATACGTTTTATATTAGTTAAGCTGTGCCACGTCACCTTTTTCCGATGAAAAAATGACCGGAAAATTTCTAATTGTTTTGATTGAGCTTGATTGCACATGTGTAAAGACTTATGAGGCTTATTTGCTCCATTTACAAGTTAGGGGGTCTAATCACACATAACACTAGAGTTTTTGGGCCTATTTGCCACTTTCGCCAATGTCCATTATTGTGATTTGTGAACATGCATTTACTAAACACAACAAATTAATTGTTAATGCATAGTGTATGTTGACCAAAAAATTAAAAGGCATATCGTATACCGTGTGACAACATTTATGGCTTATATTAAGACTTCCACGAGATGAATGAGTATTATTGCTTATATGGTCATTTATGGCTTATATTAAGACCTGTCAATGGGATCATTCAGATTGGGTTCGGGTCGGGTCAGTTCGGATTGGGTCATTTTCGGGTCATATAAGTTTCTGGTCAGTTTTGGATCGGATCAGATCACGTTCGGGTTTGGGTCTATTCCAGGGTCCGTCATGTTTCGGGTCGGGTCGGGTTCGAGTCGGGTAAGCATTCGGCCCGAGTCACTATCGGGTCATTTTAATATTTTTAAAAATAATCTTTTGGGAAAATGGCTCATATAAAATTGTGTCAACTTTAAACGAGACAGTTCGGGTCGGGTCATAACGAGTCAGACTGAATTCGGATCGGGTCGGGTCATTTTAGATCTCGGGTCAAGTTCGGATTATAGTTTCCGTTCAAAATCGGATGTTCTGGTCACTTTGGGTCGGGTCATTCGGGTCGGATGTTCTGGTCCAGGTCAACTTTGCCAGGTCATATATGGTCAACTTATTACTCGAATCCCACCTAATCAAAAGTCTAATTTCGAATCCAACTAAAATAGTGATCATTTTTATATATTTCAAAAATATATTTTTTTTTCACTCTTAATGAAGTAATGAATTATAGAACAATAATAAACTCCTTTTAATTCTCAAAATATGATTTCTCCAATATAATAAAAATAATTTATAAAAATAGAAAATATTAATAAAAAAACTCAATGGAACAATCCATTTATCAAATAAAAGCCATTAATTATAAATTAAGAAATTAATTAAGTTAATTAGTGTCATAATTGGATAGGCTATTACATTGTAAAGAGTGATAATAGTATTTTTTTATGCAAGTAGAGTGATAATAGTATAGGTCTATACGGTGTGTTATTCAAAAAAAAAAAAAAGCTTAGGTTATGGTATCGGTGCATTTGCTTTTCATAATGTACATTTATGACCCTAATGTAACGATTATGCATACAGCGTTGCAATACCTATCAATAAATACATGAATTCTCAGAGGCGTTGCATTAGACCCTCTAGGCCGACGATCTCATGCAAAGCGTTGCATTAGCTCTCAAACCCGTTACATTAGACCCCCTAATGCAACGACTAACTTAAATTGTTACGTTTGCTTCGTTATCAATGCCCTCGAATGTTGTAGTGCTTGTTGGGCCTAGTTGATATGGGTTGGTTCATTACAGACGGTCGCCATAAGTTAGTTGTCTATTAATTCCGAGCTAAATGGGGTAAACATGACTATGGAAAATGCACCCTGAAATCAATTTGGGTGAGTGAGGGAAATGGTAAATAGTATAGAGTGTGGAGGAAAAGAGGGAGATTAGATTTGTGAGGAAATTAATTTAGTGGGAATTCATTTTGGGAGAAATGAATTTGGGGGAAAAACTAAAGGAAAAGGATTTGAAAAAAAAAACCGTTCGTAAGGTAGTTAAAGTAAAGGGAGGAAGGGTGAAAAAAAAAAAAAAAAAAAAAGTGGACAGAATCACAACGAACCAAACGGTTACTGTCAGTGGGCAGTTTACATTTTTTTAAAAAAAAGTGCTTAAAAGGTATATCTTTGTAAAAAATTTATAAAAGATATAGGGAATTTTCTCTAATGTATCCCTGATGTATAGCAAAAATGTCAAAATGCCCCCGTGTCTTTTTGAGAAAGCCAGAATACCCCTGAGGTCGATTTTTCGACCTAAAATGCCCTTAATGATGACGGACGTTAGTTTTCTTTGGAATTTCGTTAGCTTAGTTATGTTTATTTATGATTAATCTAATTAACTATGTAATTATAAACTAAGTTAAATATGAAACTTTAACCACCCTTAGATCTAAAATCAAAGGTGATGATTGAACTTCAATTTTTTACTTTTACTTTTTTTTTTCCTTTTCTTTCTTTCCTCCCTTCTCCCCTTTCTCTCCTCTCCCCACCCCCACCCCACCCCTACACATTTTCGTCCACCCCCGCCGCCAAAAACGTCCTCCTCCCCCAACCTGCCACTACCACAATTTTCCGAAGATTTAGCATGGGGCGCATATTTGACTGGTGGTTGGGGGAGGAGGTGCCATGGATGTGATGCACGAGGCATGCCGTGGGTGGCCGCTGCTTGGATGGTGGTTGGGAGAGGAGAGAAAGGAAAAAAACGGTTTGGGGTGGGCAGGTCGTGAATGGGGGTGGGGCTAGGG
>CAAKMY010049180.1:0-14342 GCA_901111285.1 Corrigiola litoralis | reverse complement strand
GGCGGCGACAGGGGAAGATGGGTTTCCGCGCCGACGGGAGGATTGTGGGGCTGGTCTCTGTCGTGGGGGGGTGGGGCTGGGTGGTGTTAGAGGAGATGGGATTTGGGAGTGGTGGGAGAGGAGGAGGAAGAGAGGGGGTGAAGGAGGAGGGGATTTTTTATTTTTTGGTGGTCAACTTATTCAATGGTCAATATTGTATTCTATGAAGCAATGCTTCAGATTTGTTTTTAGTGGTGGCCACATTTTTAATATAGCCATTGTAGAATTTGCCTTATAAATCACTACTTCCAGTTTCATATTCTTATGATGAACATTCTTAATAGATTGCGGCCAACAGATTGACTGTAGCTTAGTTTGCCATTGGCCTGATAGGAATGTACTTAATATCAAATTATAATCTCTGTCAATGATTAGTCAACAACTGCTTGGTTTTCAGACTAGTCAAGCACCATTCTAGTGCATTTTGTACACTGATTTAAGTACTGATACAGAGTATCCTCTGCTTCTAGGATAATTTGTTTTGTGGTTTCGACATTTCAATCGGTGAAGAGACTAAAATTAACCAGCAAGGTGTGACAAATTACGAAAAAACTGAGCCACCAGAAGTCCATAAGACTTTTAGGAATGAGGATTTTATTGGATAGACTAATTAATTAAAGTATCAATCCATACATCAATAAAGGAGATGCGACAAGAAATCTTTAGTTGTTTCCATTAGAAAACAAAATACACCAAAAATTGCACGCACTCATGCATTCCATGACTAGATTGTCTACATGCGTGGTTATGCACACATGATTACATGACTAATCATAACCAAACAGCTATATGAGTACATATCACACTTAACCATTACTACTTGTTATTTAGCATCAAAACATTTTTAGTATAGATATCGAATAGAATCTTAGTTACCACTCAGGTTGATTAGTGGGAATCAGTAACCATGTTTCTTATGATGAACCTTGCCAAACTTATGGAAGTGATACCGTTCTCCCTTCTTCACCGTCCCCTTTGAAGATGAAAGTGGTGGAATGCTTTGCTCGTGCCTAAAGAAGTTGTCAGGATCAACTTTGGTCTTGATTTGCACCAACCTCTTGAAATTGTCCTTGAAGTACCTAACACCCCATGCACTGGCCTCAGCAACATTAGTATTCCCATCTTTGTTCATCCCCAAATCAAGATCTCTATAATTGACATAAGCTTCCCTAGGGGACTTGGAAGCAAAAGGCTCCATATAATCATACAAGTCTCTAATCCAAGCCATGTTGGTGCTAAGACCTTCCTCGCCGTCTTGCCATGTGACCACATACTGGATCTTATAGATGACGCCTTTTCGATGAGGGAATGGAGTTTGTGACTCTGGTATCCGACTCATCATCCCTCCATAAGGGTTCCAAATCATGATAAAACTGTCTGCCTCCAACAACTTCTTCCATAGTCCTTCAAGTCCAGTTTGATCAATAGGCTCCCGGATGAAATCCGACTTTGCCTTAAAGTAGTTCCTAAACAAAGGCTTTCCTTGGAGCAAAACATCAGTACTAGTTCCTGTAGGATACCCTGCAATATAAACAACAGATTGAATCCAGCTCATCTCATTGCAGTCCTCCTGCTGAAGTCCCAACTCAGGGAAGCTATGTGCCATGACTTGCATCAGTTGATTTTCGCTACCTAAGTACAGCGCATTGAACAAGGCCTGCACTGTCTTCTCGGTAGAATTGGGGCGTGTGCTAGGCATAATCTCAACCCTGATGAACAAATTATCATCAATTTTGTCAGCAACTTGTTGCCATTTATACAAGAGTTGAGTTAGCCCTTGCTCTAAAGTCTTTATAACAGTGAAAGTTGTTACAGTTTCAGGAACTGGAACTAGGTTTACTTTCCAAGCAAGAATAACACCAAAACTTCCTCCACCACCACCTCTAAGAGCCCAAAACAGGTCCTCTCCCATGGCTTGTCTGTCAAGAACCTTGCCAGTTGCATCCACCATTCGAACATCGATCACATTATCGACCCCAAGGCCATATTTCCTCATCATAGAGCCGTAAGCACCTCCGGTTATATGGCCTCCGATACCCAAGCTGTTGCAAAGCCCTGCAGGAAACCCATGGGTTCTGCTTTGCTCGGCAATTCTGTAGTATAGCTCACCGGTTGTGGCTCCTGCCTCTACCCACGCACTGTTATCCTCAATATCGACAATAACAGAACGTAGTTTCCCCATGTCTAGGACTACAAAAGGGTCTCCCATCTCGGAGGAGTAGGAGATACCTTCGTAGTCGTGGCCTCCACTTCGTACCCTCAGCTGAATCCCAAGGTTCTTAGCACATACAACTGCTGCTTGTACATGGGATTCATCTAATGGCATGTAGATAAGTTGTGGCTTTGCTACTGAAGGTAACAAGCACCTTAAGTTGTTTGCAGTTGAATTTAGTATGGATGTGAAAGAAGTGTTACTTGGAGTGTAACATGATGTAGGAAATGGGTTAGGTGGACTAATGTTCTTAGAGAGACAATGAAGAAAATTTCCTTGGATTAATTCATCTGTGATTGCCAAAGAAGAAGCAACTGAGGAAAATATGAGCAATGCAAGGAGAGCATTGCTTAAAGAAAACATTTTTGTGTTCTTATTTTCTCTTCTTTGTTTGGTTTCCAGGGAAAGTGAAGAATTGGTGATCATATTAGCTATGCTACTCAAGTATTTATATTGGTTAACGATGACTATGATTTGAGGTAATGCAATCGTCATAATGTTAACTTGTTGGAGGGGGTTGATTTTTTTTACAAAATTTGACTCAAAAGTCATATCAAACTTGTCAAGTAAAAATATGGCGTTGCATTGCCACTAAAAAGAGGAATAAAGTTTGGCGTTGGATGTTTAGCCACTTTTAGTGGGATAATTCAGTCAAAAGTTTATACTGTAACAGTGCTTGTAATCATGGGTTTAGTTTAAAAGTGTGATAAGGAATCTACCCGTGAATTTCACGGTTAATGATAATAGGTTAAATTTTACTTTTGATCACACACTTGGATTTGATGTTTTAATTTTTAGTCTCTTTGAGTACTTAATTAAAAATTATTTATGATATTTCAGTTGTATACAATGTTAAAACTCTTTCATATAGATTAGAAGTTAATAGCAAGGCGAAAATGACAAACTCTACATCATTTCTAATATAAAACGAATCAAAAATAAAACATCAAGGGGGGGGGGGGGCTTAGAAGACCCTAATAGATCATCATGTAGAGTATAAATACCATCTTTGCAAGCCGATTAGCTGTCCTATTGGCCTCTCTGTAAATATGCCTAAGTAACATTTTCAATCAGTTGCTTGCAGTGGCGAATGATGTAGAAAATTAGGGTTCCAAGGATGTGTATCTCTCTATCGAGGAGACTGACAATTCTTACTAAATCCACTCCGAGCATAAATTTATTAATACCATTCTCTTGAGCCATTTGTAGACCATTTAATACTGCTAGGAATTTAGCCTGATCAACAGTACAAATTTCACACTTCATTGTAAAAGCACAAACAAAAACACCATTTCGTGCATGTATATATCACACCTCATGTTCCAACCAAACTCCACTATATAGCTACTTCCATTTTCTTACGCTTGCCTCCATATAATACTTCGATTTTTTCTTCTTTGATGATTAAGTATTGTAGAGATTGGTGTTTCACATAGGTATGTCTAATTACATGATTGTCATACTCTATTTTAAAATTTCTTACAACCTTGTTTAGTATTAGTTGTTTGTGAATTTCATTATGGAAAAGGTTTATATAAATATTAAAAAAAATGAAGATATTTTGTGGCTTTTTTTGGGCAAGAATATGAAAATATAGGTATGATAAATATTTATAAAGTGAGTAAGTTATAATAAGATTTTGTGAATATAAACGTAATATTATGAGAGTTTTATATTGCAAAATTCACGGTGGCTTTTTTTTTTTGGTAAGAATCTGAAAATATATGTATAATAAATATTGAAAATTGAGTAAGTTTTAAAAAAATATTTTGTAAATGTAGACGTAATATTAGGAGACTTGTATGACGAATATCAATTATGTTTCACCCAAAATTATCACATGATTATGATTGGCAAAGTGGTTAAATGTTGAAATTTCAAGTTTGAGGTCTCGGGTTCAAACCTTGGTAATATTTTATTTTGGTTAAGAATATTATGATGTGATGTAGCAGCCACGTGTCAAAGTGAATGAGAGAACGACATGTGTACGCTGACTGTGTTAAATTGATATTATAACGCTTAGATTTGGGTAGAAGACAATTTAGGCCACATATTAGAAGCCTCGAACGCACTTATTTTCCTTCAATTTCCTGGCATAGTAGACCATTATCTGTTACTGTTCACCGTGTTTACTTATAGTAATAGAAATTAGGTTGTCACATTAATTTTGTAATAGCAGTCAATTTTTCCAAAATAAGAAAAAACATTTCAATTGGTTAGAGCTTCCTTATTCCAACTCTTAACAAGAAGAACAATGACCATAACGGGAAGATGGAATATGTAAACAAACAAGCACATGGTCTAAAGAGTCCATTTAGTTTTAACTTGAAAATGGACTATGCCACATATCTAACCAAAAAATAACCACTTTAAAATAGTTTTGATTATAAATTAAAAATAGAATGTTTTATTAAAATAATTTATGACCAACCAAGAGGTCAAAGGGAATATAGATTAAACTTTCATTGTAAACAAGAAAAAAAAAAAAATCTTTCTACAAAATCAGGTCTTACGAAGAAGCCTTGATCATCGTAAAACACATGCATTATCTTGTCGTAATTATTACTCCCAAGATGCCAAACTTGAACCATGCAATGAAGACAGGTATAATTTTAATCCTCTGCGGGTCCTGGAGTTGAAGATTACTCTTATCTCTAAGACATTATTATAAACTGATGCTAATTGCTAATTAAACTAAACCGATGACTAGTGGAGGTTGGTAAAAGAGATTCTGATCAATTACATTTGTTTACATCTCACACCGCGATGCCTTAATTTTGGCGTCTCCTTAATTTGTTGCTGGTAGATATACACACAACTTATCGGGACGTTTAGAAGCAGACAATTCACTGCCTAACTGGTTACCTCATTGTTTGTTTCAGTAATATCAGCACTTTTGGTGCGTGGTTAATGATTATGGGCATAATCTATGTTTTACAGATTTCCTATCATTTCCTCGTCGTGTTTTGGTTTATACTTTATAGTACTGTCCATATCCCCATCCTATGCTAATACAAATGAATGAGCTTACTGGCCTTCTTTGCCTGCACCAGGTCAAAGGTTCAAGGGCTAGTAGCATATTTTGTTGAGCTTCCTATTTTGCTCGTGAATTTGTAAAGGTGTTGATTATAAGATCAAAAAGTCTTGTGATAAATCGTCTATTTTTATATAAAAGAAGACGAAGGCATGCTGCTTCAATAAAAGAATATAATTCTCATATTGGCAAATTTGAGTTGATTTAGTTTATATGAAGTTCAACAATATTTATGATAAAAGTGGAGTCTTTTATAATAATTTGTGTTATGAAATATCTTGATTTGTGAATTCCAAATGTAATTTCTAGTACTATTTATTATTTTATGAAGGAGATACCCAAAGCGTTCACTTGTCCCCCCCCCCCCCCCCTTCTTCTAATCTTGGATGATAATATCCGCAAGCAAGATGAAAAGAAAACAGACTAAAGGTGAAGTGACTTCATTTGCATTGCCCTTTCGTCCTTCAAAAGTTTCTCCATTCGTATCCGTAAGAACTCGATTTTGTCTCCGACAAACTAAAGCTTAGTTCTTTTGGTGGGTCGTATAGTTCATTGAAATTTCAAAGCTAGTACTTTCTATGGATGTTCTTAGGGAATGGATCCCTACTTCCTAAAATATATGAAGAAGGCTTTTGCTGAAAGAAGACAGTAAGGTTAAGGCTTCACCTACCAAAGAGCAAATACCTATTGCTTTTCACATTCATTTCCATAAGCGATGTCAATTATTCTACGTAGGACATGCTGTTTTGATAATTTGTTATATCTCCAGTTCTCCACTATTACTTGTAAGGAGTTGAACGTTAACTAATCGTAGTGTTATATATTTTGATCAATTTGTGGGTGGTGTATTGTATATATGCAAGATTGCAAGCCAGTGAAATAGTAAATCTCGATGATGGAAATTAAAGCAAACAACGTAGCTTAGTCAATGTAGTCCCACATCATTATCAAATCATTTCATGCAGTCATTATCAAATAAATGCGAATTATTTTGGTGATAAACATATGTATTCCCTATTATAGAAACAGGGAAGTCGCTAGATGGTGAAACAAGTTAGTAAAATATAGAAACACGTACAAAGACTCAAGTAGTCATTGTTGTCAATGTCAACCCACAACCTTTTTTGGAGGGGGCCGTCGTTCGTACAAATAAACCCACCTAAATTGCCGTGCCATAAACTTTTAGGTGAAAAATCAATAATGCCATATGCTATGATGATTTTCTAGTCTGTATTTTCAACACAACGTATGGTGAAGGCCACACTACAGAAGCCTCTTTTCTCAGTCTAGTCTCTGCAAAAATTATAGAAATCAGAACTGTTTGCACTTAGCTTCTGTTCTTTGACTGCGAGGAGAACATATGGAGTCTTGGCGGCTACAAAATTTAGGCTTGATCGACTCCTTTGATTGGCGAGGTTTCTATACTATTATGTAAGCATTCGCAAATATGTTCGGCTTGTTATGAAGGACGAATGGTAAAATTTGGACAAGTTCTTCCATGTGCTCTAAGCTTCTTGAAATCTTTATGAAATGTTTTGTTGAATTATGACCATTTTTCTATTGAGAGGAGTGTATAAGATCACAGAGAATAACTGAAATCTAAATTACTAAAGTATTTTTTAAATTCTTACAATGCTGTTTTGCATTTTTTAGATTTCAACCTATACAAAATATTAGGTCATATATTCAACCCTAGCTTCCTCTCTGAACCTTACACTTTTTCTATTCTCACCAATACCTTTAACCAAATATGTCATAAAATTTAAGAACAAAACCATATTGAATCCAGATATACAGCTAGATAAACCAATTACTTTGGTTTTGAGGGACGGTCTTGCTTTTCAATTTCAGTTGTTTCTTTATAATTTATAAATGTAACCATCAACCTTAATATATGTATGGAGCTCTCTATATGTGGCAAAAGGATCATAAACATAGGATACCAAAACAAAATTTATATATCCACTATTGAACTCCATATGCTCATTCCAAGAAAATCTTATACTGTAGCTTGCTTCGATATGGGAAAACAGATGAGAGTGAGGTTTGGATATGACAAAAATTTGTTCATTTGGGACGAGGATGTATGCGTTATCTTCAATGCACTCTAGGTAAACACCTAAGAGTACCCAATAGCCTGCATATCAATTAGGCGCACTTGTGTAACAAGATATGACTCAAGTGACATATGTCTCAAGACAATTTCCCTTCTCCATCAATAAGCCAATGTTCCCTACTAATGCACATTAGCTTAAACAAAGTCGATACTTATAATTATCCGTGTTTATTTCAGTATGTGAGATTATAATTGTTTGGGTCCTGTATTTAGGATCATTCATATCAATTTTTTTTTTTTTTAAAGAAAAATAGTTGAAACGGTCAAATAGCCTGATGGAGTAGACTAGTATTAGAACAGGCGAACAGCTATGAGAAACTTTGACAATTTACATCAAAAAATTCCACATTCTAAAATTGTGACTTGTGAGTGCAAGAAGTTAAATGGGATCTTTTGACGTACCAAACATTAGAAGTCGTCAAGTTGCAAATGTCAGTGGCGCGATGGACACTTTCTAGTTTCTAAAGTATGAATTAAACAAAAAGAAAGACCACAAATCTTATTCACATGCTGGGATTTGGGAATAAAGGCAAAGGTAAGTCAGCCGTATAATGGACTTTCATTGTTCGAAAGAAGAATAAGAGTCTTTGTATATGATATACACTGCCCAAGTTCCAGATTAACTGAAAAATTGACGAACACTGGATGTTCAAAATTAATAGTGTATATAATACATGCGATTCATATATATATGGTTTGTACAAGGATACAAAGGTAATTACATAAATAAATTACACATGTATTATATACACTATTAAAAATAACTCTAGTGCCTATAATTGGCTCATTTCTATTATAGATGGAATGTACTTTTGGCTATCTGAAATGAATTATTATGGTAAGACTGTTCTTATGAAACATTGAGGATAGGATTCCGATAAAAAGTCAGAGTATTCATACTGTACGAGATGCAAAGTCGCTTAGACACAGCCAGTTATCATTCAATTTAATCTTTTTTTTTTTTTTGTTGTAATATTAACTAAGTGATTGTTTCAGTATTCGGGCAAAAAAGGTTCTTGTATTCGTATGAATCAATTTAATTTTGAATGTCTAACATTTGATCTAGGTTGTTTATCTTCAGGGAGGGCCACAAGTTCAAAATGAATATTCTAGATATAAGTCGCTTATAAGTTATAAAGTTTAACTTCAGGGGGGCTGAAGGTTCTGGTTCATCATGATTTCTGAACATAATTGACTGTAAGGGATTGTTTTCTTTTTTGTTTGATGGCAAGCTATGTATGTTGTTTTTTTATACAGGAATTTGTAGTTTACAAAGGGTAAAATGCATATCATATGACG
Source organism: Corrigiola litoralis (assembly GCA_901111285.1). Lineage (NCBI taxonomy): Eukaryota > Viridiplantae > Streptophyta > Magnoliopsida > Caryophyllales > Caryophyllaceae > Corrigiola > Corrigiola litoralis. The sequence continues at coordinate 5,642 of CAAKMY010049180.1, read as the reverse complement.
TAATATTAGACTTTCTGCTATGGTAAGTGCTTGTCAGTTTACTCGGGCTCAGACGCTCAGTGTAAGTACTACGAAGTCTATCTGTTTCTCTGCTCTCTGTCACACTTTTTTTGATCAATGCTTGTCTTAGAAGTTAAATGATAAATCCAGAGAGATCGACTGCAAGTAAGGTCTCTTGAAAGAAGACACACTGTGACACTGATGTAGTTTACTGGGACTTTTGATGCAGCAAACGGCAAACCTGATCATCAGTTAATGAGATGCAGCTATGGGCATGCAGCAACAAAGCTCGTCGAGACAGTTATTACTTGAAAACTGCAGCACCAAATAGCCATGAGCAAACTCTATTTTAGGTACGAAGAATTATCTTACGCTTGTAGTCTTCACTCATATTCCTCGTGGTCATGGATGGCGTTCAACTTTTGATTCGGTTTGTAATCCTATTTAATCTCAGAAGGTAACCTTGTAATTGTGAAGGACTACTAAACATAGCTAGGAGGATATGGTACTTGGCCACTGGATGCAAAGATGGCAAAATATACATCTTGCCATCTTGGGTAGTCTCACTCGCTCTGAGCTACCGGTGATCAGGACATATAGAATGTACTTCAGTGGTATTGAGTCGCTTGCCATTTCTTGCAATCAAGATTTCGTCCTGATTGCTTCTGCAGATGTTATCATACAAATGTTCGACAATTCCCAGTTTCCAGATTAGTTCAACTATATGTCTGTAAACTCTTATCTTGTTTGATATAGGTATATTTAATTTGTAATGAATCCTTTACAACTTGAGTACCTGTAGCAGCAGTGAATCCTAAGCCTTCACCAGTTTGATTGATTGTGTATGTGATGTGTGTCGTTAATCACTATGAGCAAAAATCATTTTACGTAGACAGCTATTAAACTATCATGTATCGGATGCCCACTTGATATAGAATTTTGACAGTTGCACTGCATTTTTTTAGTTCCAGCAACGCCTTACCTAAGCAAGGAGCTTTCATTGAAGATATATGAGATTTTTGAGAGTACTGCACCAACCACCGAACTCTTTATAATTCCCACTGATGAAATCATACATGGTTTAAATAATTCCTACACCACATACTTAGGAGCACTTGTTTAATGATGAAGAAGTAGTTGTAGCAGAGACTTTTGTTGTCGATCTGTCAGTTTCTCCGTCCATTATAGCCCAAAATGAACTGATCGGTTAGTACATACTACCATTAATTTAGGATACTATAGCTTTCAAGAAAATAATGAAGGTCATCTGGAGGTATTTTCTGCACATAAACCTCCTTCCTTGGAGAGCATAAAATTTTATATAAATGGGACATTTGTGACATAAAGTTACCAAAAATCAATTTTGAAACAAATAGAGAGGAAAAAAAGAGATGGGAGGGCAAAATGAAGTAAAGCTATATGGAATGTGGGCATGCGTATTCTCAAAGAAGGTAGAGATAGCTCTTAAAGTTAAAGACATACCATATGGGCATGTAGAAGAGGACCTGACCAACAAGAGTCAGGCCATACTTGACGGAAACCCAGTTTACAAGAAAATCCCGGTCCTTTTTCACAATGGTAGACCCCTGGTTGAATCGGCTATCATACTCGAATACATCGACGAGACCTGGCCTAATCATGGTCCAAGGCTTCTGCCTCAGGATCCATATGAACGAGCCTGTGTCCGATTCTGGTCTGGTTTTATCTCTCAGGTATTTCTAGCGCTGCCCCCCATAAGCTCAACATCACTGTTCATTACATGCTTAAAAGATTCCGGTAGCCTCATCTATGGATTAAAAAAGAGAACGAAAAACTGTTAGTTACTGTGAGTGTCTGAGACAATTTCATGGTTAATAATGACATCCTGATGTTAAAGGGGGCAGATGTTGATGCTTGTACATGTACATACATGTTTAGTTGTTTCAGAGCATGCCACATGCACAAAATAGAATATGAAATAGCAGTAGCAATTATATATTGATTTAACATTAGTTGATCTCCAAAAAATTAACCAATATAAAGTCAAAACATATTAAGGAAATTAGGCTAATCGAACATCATAGAGTAAGACTTGAATCAAGATTTATAGATCATGCTAATAAATTTGACTTGTATAAACAGTTATCAGACTCGTGATGCTGGTACAATCTAAATGGATGAGCAAAAGAGGATATAAGTTTGCTGACATAAGCATGTGATTTCCATGTTTGCAGCTAGTTGAAAGTGTGCTGAAGGTGCTTAAATGTGAGGGTGATCTGAAAGAAAACGCGCTCAATGACTTGCATGAGAAAATGACCTTAATGGAGCAAGAAATGAAGGATTTGTTCCCAAAGAACTTCTCTGCCATTGACAGTGGGAACCTTGGTCTTCTTGACATTCATCTGAACTCAGTATTTGGTGGCCATAAAGCAGCAGATGAAGTGTCTGGGAGGAAGATTTTAGACCCAGAAAAGCATCCACGGATCTTTTCATGGGTAACCTCTCTGCTTGAACTCCCTGTGATCAAGCAAACTGCCCCGCCCCATGACATGCTTGTAGCCTTCCTTAGGATGTATGTGAAAGCTAGTCCATAAGCTTTATTTAGCCGAAGCATGGAATCAGACTAATCCGGCATAGTTGATCACAATATGCAGCTTTATGCAACATTTATGAATTGTGAATAATTCCATCAAAAAAGTCTTCAGTTATCTATCTATGCGAAATTTCGATATTTGGCTGCTTTGTGCTTTCTGAGAATTTGGACTTGCGGCGGGAATGGATAGGCTTAAGATTGTCTGGAAATTTCAGCTTTATGCATAGTTGACGACTGAGAAAAGATCACTTCAATTAGGCATGCCACAGTTCTGGCTTCTCCAAAGATTTAATTTGGACTTGCACATTTCAGTTTCTTGTGTAACAATGGATAGGCTTAAGATTGTCTGGAGGTTATTGTTCAGCTTTAGAATGTATATATTTAATCAAAGGAAAAGCAGCAGGGCCTAATGCTGTGAGTTCAAATTGAGCTTGTACGCTGAAGTACCATGTTGTTACTTCAAGAGATTAAAATCTAAGTTGGCGAATACCAGATCCTTAGTTTTGTCTTGTAACCCAATGTGTGCAACATGGTAAGCAGTAGAGTATAACACCATATGAGTATGTGAGAGGACCTCAGCAGTAACAGAGTCCTTTGGTTACAGTCTAATTGAAAATGTGCCCCTGTCAGTAAACTCATTTCTGATTACTCGACGTCCCTTGAACAAGTCGATGAGACATGGTTAAATATTGCTCGGAGATATAACGTCTGCCTGAATCCATATGGAGGGCCTCAAGGAAGTGGCAAGGAGGTACGATTCTTTGCTAGTTTTAACTATTATCAGCCATTTCTTGATTACAAAAGGTGAGCTCACAGTCACAGGTGTTGAGGTGCAAACCCATCCGGTGAAAAATGAAAGAAAAATCACTTATGAAAGACCATTAATTTCATTAGTTTGAGGCCTTTTGGGAAGGAGTCTAAGAACAAATCTTTGGCCCAAAGTGGACAATACCATAGGTGGTGGCAACGTGGTGCAGCGGGCCAACAGCAGAAACGTATAGTAACGGAACAGAGCTGATCTGTTTAAGAGTCAGTTAATCTTTGTCTTTCTTACCATGTAGTTGATCTTATAGCTTTGAACAAAAAAGCGCATAATTCTTTGACAGCTGAAATTCTGGCACTTAGCTCCGTTATCAACACACCACCAATTATAATTTGGACTAGAGCTTGTAGACTCTAATTTAAGGACATATGAATAAAGAGGTTATCCAAGACCAACTCTCCCTGTAACACGCCTATTAAGTACACTCCTCTTTGTGTGCCAGGAAAGTTCTGTGTCGTTAGTCATTCAAAAGCAACATGGTCATTTTGGCTGTTGGAATGCATATATCTGCCCATTATCTAGAGGTGGAAATTTCGGAAGTGACCGGACTGTGTGCCATTTTCTATCCTGGAATATTTCTGGTGCAGATGTCTGCTTTCAAGAACAGATAAGGATCAATGTCTTATGTAATTGTTTTAGTTCTTGGCTGAAGTTCAGTTTCAACAGGATTTTTGACTTACAACCCTTAACAACACTGTCAAAGAAACGACAAGAGACATGAATCATGCACGACAAAACTAAGAATAACTTATTGTTAGTGTTTGTCAAAGATGTGAGATCATTCATGAGTGCACAAAACGTGTAGTAACCAATCAGCGATCGAGGAATCGGAGTAATCTATTCCCTCAATTTTTTTTTAAATAGTAGCTTACTGAATCTATGCTACTCCGTATATTAGTTTAAGAAGGTAACACTATTAGACTAGCGGCAAAATTGCGTTAGCGAAGTCGATGTGTAGGAATTAAGCATTTCGTTGCGCATATACTTCTTATCTAAAGAGACATCATGTTGGTCACGCCATAAACCACCCATATTTTAGTCTAGCTGCAAGTCCCCCAGAACATCTTAGCTAGATCAATAAGCAAGAGAGAAAAGATGGAAGGGGAAAACCAAGTAACATTATAAGGTATGTGGGCGAGTACATACTCAAAAAGAACACCCCTCCCCATGACAAACTGGTGATCCTTCTTCAGATGTTCTTCAAGGCTAATCCATCAGATTAAAGAATAAAGCATGTGGAGTAGGGAGAGAAAACTGTGATTTACATGTTGTTATGACTCTGACTCTCTCTGAGGGTTGTAATGTTCGTATCATTTGGCATATAATGTTGCGTGTGGGGGAGGTTGAACTTTTAACCATTAGGCCAACATTGCTCCTCATTAGTATATGACTTACACACATGAATGTTCATTAGCCACATTAGCATATTTCTCTTATGAATAAGGACATGTTTGGTATGGCAAGTAAGAAGTACCTTATAAGGTGAATACTTATTTGATTGAAAAAGACTTCTAGAAATTTTGCAACTTATAAGTAAGTTATAAGTCTTTTTCACCTCATTAATAAGATTTTCCAAATAATTTATCACAAAATAAAGGTTACCGATCATAATTATTCCACATTTATCACAAAAACGAATCAATAGAGTCAATACAACATGGGGAGTGGATCCATCCATAAATCGCCATAATTCATGATTCAATAGAGTCAAAAACTTTAGTTGAATGGTGAAAGATGATAATTGAAGAAATCAAATTTGTGGTGAGTTAGAGATAAAAAATTAATCTTACAAAAATCTAGGGTTTTTGAGGATAAAGAGAGGGAGACGATTGAAAGAGAAATGTATTAAGGGAGATAAAATGGGGAGACATTTATGATAATTGTGGTTGGTGGTGAAAAACATTACATGGATTCATTAGGTTAATCGATGATAATTATTTGCTAGTTAAAGTTAAAGGAAAAGGAGGTTAATTCAATATGATCATAAAATTATAAAACAAAAGTGAGAGATATGTAATGAAAAAAATACAAGAAAGTCCATTGCAGTTAGAGCTGGCAAAATTTGACACGACACGCCAACACGACACGAACCCGACACAAAATTAGCGGGTTTGGGTTGAGATTTTTGACCCATTTAATTAATTGGGTCAACACGAACACGACACGAAACTAATTGGGTTGGGTTTGGGTCGGCAACTTATGACACGAACTCGACACGACAACCCGTTTAACTAGTTATGGAAAATT
>CAAKMY010049171.1:0-24310 GCA_901111285.1 Corrigiola litoralis | reverse complement strand
CCGTTTGAGTTTTGGCCCGACCCGCCCCGACCCGCCCCATTGCACAGGCCTAATCCTCATCATTGGAGCGCTCTTATTACCAATATTTAGTTCATCTAACGGAAATTTTGCGTCGACATCAAATATATGAAGAGAACTATTAACTTCTTCTCTTAGGAATTTTTGGGAAATGATTTTTACACTCCTCTTGTTGATTTTACACTCCCCATGTAAGAGGAATTATAAATTGCACAAAAATATGTGCTATGGCATAGAAGATTAGTGAGAGTGTAAAGATAACATATGGGAGTATCAAAATCAGTTCCAAACTTTTGCATAGTCACCCATTGCCCCCATGACTTGGGGATAAGATTGACAATTTGAGAAAATCAGTATTGACAAAAAGATATTAGGATACAATCATTCATTGTATCTTATGTATCAATTTAGACTTTTAATTGAGTTGATTCTCTCACATAATTATGTGAGATTGAGGACCAAAATGACTCAAATTTAAATCATGTAATATTTTGATCATGTGCACTTGTCAGCCAACATGTGCCTATCACCTGTTGGCTCTATTTAATACTTAGAGGACACTCAAGATGATCACAATGATTAAGGTACTATACATAATCACATGGACCTAGGGTAATTTAGACATATATTTGGTGAGACAAGGGATAAATTCATAAAAGTGAAAGAAAAGTAATTTGTCTACTATATGTATGTTTGTCGTACTGAAATGCTCTTTCATAATGTAAACCTTGTGGATCTCCTTGAAATCCCTTTCATAGTGCATTCATATCAAAGGATTGTTCGCCGGAATTCTTCGAAGTATTAATTCAACCATGAAAATGTTTAACGAAAAAACTTTCAAGGAGAGTCAATAAAGCTTTGGACAGATACATGGTGAAAAAGAAAAACGTGGAGGATTCTTTCCAAGTTTGAGGCGTGAACTCTGAGTCACCCACGCTACATCCCAGAGGAGACAATCGAAATGAAAATCCAAATAACACAGAAGTAACCTACGGCGGAGAAACCCTTTTTTGGGATATCCTTGACAACAAATGATTAGACTTGATCCCGGTTAAAGGATAACAAATGGAATTAAAAAATGGAAAAAATTAAGCAGTACCTTATCTAATTGAATGGTGTCAGTCTATAGACAATCTACAAAAACACGAAAGTTGTGGCCGTCAAAAGGTTGAGCTACTTTCACTGGCAGACATTGAGGTACCTTCAGACTTGACTACAGTAATTCTGTTGCTAATGTCAAGGCCCTGTAATCTTCCAAGAGGATCATTAGACAGAAGTTCTGAGGAAATTGGGGGATTGGCAGAATGTAAATGATGCATGTTGGCATGGGAATGATGATAGGGTGGCAACTGTTGGGAAGAGGGACCATGTTGTTGAGGTAGCGGGTAAAAGGCAGAGGCGTTGTTGTATGCCATGCTGGGCATCCCCAGGTTAAAAGACTCTGATGCGCCCATCATTTCTCCGGTCGCAATTCTAAGCCTCTCCACTTCTTGTTTTAATGCTTCATTCAGTGCTGAAAACAAACAAAGCAGCAGACAAAAGCAGAGTTAAGCAGGGTAGTCAAGTCTGAATCTGAAGGAGAAAAGTGATGAACCCAAAGAATGCAGTTTAATTTGTATCAACTTAATTAGAAAGAGAAGGTAGAAAGCATGTAAATGAGCTAAAAACTCTGCCTGTGTTGTCTGTTGCATCACTAGGGAAAAAGAGACATGTGCAGGCAATCTAAGGTGAAAGTTAATTGGCGAGACTATGTTAGATTTTAGTACTGAAAAAAGAAGAAATACAGCAAGAGAGATAGATGCATACCATCGCGCAACTGGGCTTGTTGTTCCATAGATTGTAAACGAAGCTTGAGTTCAGTGTTTTCAGTGGTGAGACCGGTGGTGTCCCGCTAAAGGCGACAGACAAATAAAAAGAAGCAAGTGAGATTCTGGTTGGTAATGGTAGGTGAGACATAAGATGAGATGAAGAGTAAAGGTTAATTAATTACCTGGAAGAGGGTGAGCTGGGCAGAAAGAGTGGTTGCTTCGGTTTGAAGGGTATGAACTTTTCTTTCGAGCTCTAATATATACCGGGCTTTTCTCTCCTTAGAGCGGGCAGCAGACTGCCGATTTGCTAGAATTCTACATACGTGCGGAGTCATTTACAAAATTAAATCAAATCGAGATGCAGGATGAAACAAGCATTACATAACAATATGAATTCCATTAGATGGGAGTAAGGAACAATGTATGAAGATGATCCATGTAGTCAATTCTCAAGAATAGAACTGCGATTATCCCAATTTCTGTTAATGTCGAAAGACGAAAGCACAAAGCAGGCAGCATATGTGCAACCAACAAGAGATGAATAATTAGTACGTGCCGCCAGTAGTAAAAGTAACGAAGTCAGATTGATCTAGTATGTTCGAGTCAACAATGCATGTATCGGGGGTTCTTGTTCTGGTTGACTAGATAGATTAATGGGATGGACATCACAATTTCACATCACATCACGTAAATCAGAGTAGATGAAAGAAGGTAGTAGAGAAGTAGTACCTCTTAGCACGCTTGGGGTCAACAGTCCAGAGCTCGGCCAGCTTATCGGGAGGCATGGCCTTCTTGGCGTCCATGATCTCGGCGTCGACGGAGTTGCTGTGGCGGTGCCTGGGGCGGGGCCCAGCAGTGTCATCGGGCGGCATGTCGTCGGATCCAGCGAGCTTGTCCACGTCAATGTAGGTGCTGAACAGGTCATCCTCCGATCCCATCTCCTCCGTCGACGATCCCGTGAATGGATCCGATGACAGATCCATGTCGTCCGGAATGCGGTAGCTCATCTCCGAGTGGGCCCGCCGGTGGTGGGGGCCTCTCAACACCGTCACATTCCCATTCCCATTCCCATTATTATTACTCTTGTCCACTCCTACTTTTGATGATGGATCTCCCTGCATTCTGTGATTCTGCTCTGCTACTATTTTCTTTCTTTCTTTTTTTCAAAGGAGAGAGAATGTGTACAAGAGAGAGAGATAGAGAGTGTAAGGGAGAGAGAGAATGAGAGTGGAGCAGAGCAACGGATTAGCAACACAACTCAACTCAACTCAACTCAACTCGCACTCACTTTCACAGTTTCACTCACTCTCTCTCCTCCGCGCCATTTTCTTTTTTACCATGTTCACTCCCGGTTTTTTTTTTTTCATTTTCTTCTCCCAGCTATCCAACTACAGCTTTTTAGTTATTTAAAAAAAAAAAAAAAAACTACAACCTCTAAGTTAGGAACTTAGGAATGTTGATTATAAGTTGATAAAACATGATTTGATCCACACCCCAAATGTTTTTTGTTTTTTTGGTTCCCTAGGTTATAGGAGAAACTGGGAAAGCTTCTTGTGTTTGGTAAAATTGACTTAAATCTGAAAAAGTATACGAAAAAGTGACTGAAATATTTTTTTTCAAGTAACTCAAGTAGCTTATTTCTCCAGGTAACTTAAAGATAATTCAGGTTGTGTTACCAAACAACCTTCAAATATAAGATGACTATAGACTAGTCAAATAAGGTGACCGAAATAACTTACCTAACACACCCGTAGTCAAGGCTCTTAATGTTTTTTTATAACCATTTGTGTAGCTATTCTTGTATGAGGTTACCTCACGGTTGTACAGTATCAAAATCACATCTTTATTTTCCAAAAATAATAATAAACATTTCGAAACAAGGTTACTTTTAAAATATAAAGATATTACTTTTGAAAGCGTCTCATCGTGAGGCAAGCTCATCTTAGACTTTCTTCCTAGTGCTTTAAAATTTAAACTATAAGTATAAGCTATGGATATTATTGGAAATTACAACATTTTTTATGATATAAGATATTGCTATATATTATATGGTTTTACAATAGTACACTCTCATGGACTCTCACAACATCTATCATAAAGGCCCTCCCATTTACACATCTTTTCCTATAAATACAAGGAAGCTGATTTTTTCACTCCTTATTGATTTTTTTACATCACCTTCTCTGAGAGGGCCATTTAGTACTGCCCCAAAAGGAGTGTAAAAGTCACTTCCCAAAAAACACTTCCTAAAAACAAAACAAACACTAACTCTGCCCACTTTTAAAACACTTTGTAATACAAGATTATGTTTAGAGCACATCATGGCAAGGAAGGTGAAGTTTGCCCATGAAAAGCGAGCAGCATTCACTCCCCTTTACTTACCCATATCAAATTCTCTTTTCACATGATATGCCAAATTGTACTGCCCCGTCCTTGTCTGGAAGAGTGGAGAACGCGCACAAAGAAAAGAAAGCACAAGCTGCATTGCAACCACTTCACATGATTGGAAAAAGTTCGCCAGCTTGTTAAAGGGAAGGCACACTAAAAAATGCATGTGTAGATTGCCTTTTTTACAGCAAGAACCGATGAACTTCCGGACCAACCATCGAGTCAGGGCAGAAACAGAAGGGACGAGGCTATAATGATCCTCTCCCCTAATCTAAAGAGGGTTCTTGGAACCCTCATCGCCACCCTCTTGCTGCTCCTGTGCTTTAACCATCAAGGCTGGACATTCCTCCTTGGATAATGAACATCCATTAGTATATCCATTGGCTTGTTCGAGAGAAGAAACTGTGTCCCTCTGCTGCTTGTGCAGAGAGTTTGTAAACCCATTTGGCTTCAAGAGCATATCTGAAGCATCTGTAGGAAGATTCATAATAGCCTTAATTGGTTGAATACTCACTGTTGCATCTTCGTCACGGATGGGGTGACAATTCAAATCTATGTGACCTTTGCTGCTACTCTCACCTTCTTCTGATAGAGTTTTGTCTTGACCTGTTGCATTCTCTAAAGGATCTTTATTAACTTTCACACCATTTCGGGATGAATTCTTCATGAGCCGGGATCCTTTGATTGGGCGGTCATGGTTCTTTTGTTGTGCCATTTCAGCTTCACGTTCACCTAGACGCTTCTTCTTGCGCAACATTAATGTCTTAAACCGGCGTTTCACTGTCAAGCATACATTACATACACATGAAGGCTTGTGCTTGCCTTTCCCACTCGGGGGTTGAATGCACACAATGCAAGAACAGCCAGGTCGGTGTCTAGGATGTCGTGTCGTGGCACCAGCAGATGGCTCCTCATAATCCCCCAGCGTGGCAGCCGTAGCCAGAGCATCTAATCCAGAAGGCTCACATCCGTGGCCTAACTCAAGGCTTTCTGCGACTTTCCGCTTTTTGATATCTGAAAAGTTCAGTGCAAAGAAGCTTAGGATACAGATACTCAGAAAAGTTCAGTGCAAATCCACAATCGGCTTCAAAAAGGTCGCTATAGAGTTCAATTCACAGTCAGTCATATAAGCATTCTACTTCATATTACCTTATTTCCAGAAAAAAATACAGGTCTGCTGCAGCTAGTTTGGGTGTACTCAATAGAATAGTACCATCATGGAAATAGGCTCCGTCAAGTGCATGACATTTCATGTTTGATTCCCAGACAAGGTGCTTATTGCAACTGATTACTACCCTAAGTAATTCATTCCACTTATAGGGAGCTTGCCAAGGGTACTGACAAGAAGCTCCCTATTGGCTGGCAAATCTTTTGTTGCTTAGTTGTGAGATGCGGTAAGACTCACCATGCCACTTTTTGATAGCTCATCATAACTCTTGCAGGATATCGTGTATGTTTATGATATTTTGAAAACTTGTACTACGTATCTCATTAAAAAAAATTGTGAAACTTGTGAAACCATATTGGAATTTACCCATTAATACATGATGGAATTATCATGGAAAGATAAACTTGCAGGTAGCTGCCGACTCACAGATATAATGGTCTCCAAAGACTACCGGTGATATCACCTTCCCAAAGAAAATTCACACTGTAAAAGTGTGTAGTGACTAAAAGACATAACAAGTGATCGTGTATGCAAGCCTGCAAGAAATAGAAATACATCTGACCAACCTTTGCTTATCCTGAAAACATTATCAAGGTCTTTTGAATTCATCTCCTCTGCTGCAGAACAAGTAGACCTAAAAAGCAAACAAGAGGACATAGTAGTATCAAAGAATGTTGTCATTACAATGTCACAGACCTTGCAAACAAGAGGACATGGTAGTTTCAAAGTACATGGTACTTTCAAAGAATATAGCCATTCACTGTTTAAACAAAGGGCAATGTAACAAACCTGCTCAAATCCCAGACATTCTCTGAACAAGTCCACTTTGGTGGGAGGAGAACATCTATGGGCAGCTTCCTCCACTTTGAGCATTTGTCACATTGAGCCCATTGTTCTTGCTCCCTGAAATTTTTTTAGAGGATTTTGGTCACAGAATGAAACTCACACCTAAATGCGAAATTACTATCCTACCCTTAATGGCACTCTTCTTATCCGTGTGGGGAGGTTCACATTATTCTCACCTTAACTAACGTTCTCATAGGAACCACACCTATATATATTTGATTTTTGGGACAAATGCTTACTTCAAATTTAACCTGTTGCCCCCACCCGCTCTTGGATCTTAAAAAAATAAATACATTACCAAATAAAGAGATCATTAAAGTAAGGAAAACAATAAAATTTAAGCATTCCTGGCTCCTAGATAGGAAAAAAGAAGCAAAACAAAAGAGAAGGAAAGGACGACAATTCGACCAGCCCAAATTAATCTACCTTATCTTGTCTGAACTGAATCAGAACCGACAAACACTGTTTCAGGTTAACACCCTTGATTATAAATAACAAATGCTACAAACGAATTTACTGTATTTTCTATTTTAAAACCAGGAAATCAACAGACCAAGAAGAAAATTAATGAACTTCAATTGGCAGGTAATCAAAGTAGACCACATTACAAAACTACAAAACATTAGCAAATTGGCATCAAACCATAGATAATCATCAGAAAGCAACTATCAAAGTGACATTGAAGAACCACCAATAAGAAAAGGTAATTACCCCGAGGATCGAGTAGTAAAGAATGTCCTCTTCCCAAGAACCGGTGGTTCCTAAAACATATTATATTATAAAATCATGATCAGTTAAATCCACGCAAGAGGAAGAAGAGGGACAAATGAAAATATGAGAACCCTACTATGTTTGACTTGGAAGATATAATGGAAGACCTTCACGATACCATAACCAAATTTATAGCCTCAGAATACTTACACTATATTCTTCAAATTCAAAATCCTCCACGGTGACAATGTTTGGTTTGACACTTGGCGATGGACGAAGCAGGTCCTGCGTCTCTTCCCAGGTAAGTTTAAGTTCAACAGCGTCCTCATTATGCATGAGTAACCTCTTGCTTTTAGAACTAATATTCCGCACTCTCTTTTTATCTGATGTCAGTTTAGGTTGCTGTGATACATCCTCATTTGAATTGCTCTTTATCTTCTCACACTTGTTCAAAACAGTATCTCTGATCACCGTATGTGACTGCTCAGGCAAACCAATGAGATGATTATTTTTGCCTCCAGCCGCTGACGGCAGAACAGGATGACCAATTCCAGCAGACAGGCCATCAGCCACATCAGAAGTAAAGGTCTCTCCAGAAGCCGCACAACAGGGGTTTGCAGACGAAGTTTGGGTATCCTGGTTTCAAAAAGGAGTATAGGTAAAAAGATGATAAAAAACTAGTCGGATAGCAAGTGAAAAGGGTTCAGACTTGAAACCTGCATTTCAACAGCATTTGACGCCTTCCGATAGCCAATGACAAGTTTGCCTCCAGGATCTATTCTACTAAATGTAACTAGACAGAAGATTCTATAATTAGAGAAAGTTACTAATCCACCAGAAATTCAAGACACACTGCTAAAAGATATAGGGGGTACCAATCAATATATTAAGGATTTAACACCTACTCAAGCTAGAAAATTGCAAAAGCAAAAATAAACTCCACACTCGACAACTTTGAAGTCCAATAATGTAACAGAGGAGCTAAAGGACAAAGAATCAGATGCAGAGATGTTTCCCTTTAATAAGAACATTTATGAGGTTAAGGTGGGAGAACAATAGCTTTCCTATCACCATCTATCCTGGATATGGAAAATTTGAATCTCACGGGAGAATGTTGAGGTTTCCCCTCTCCTTGTACCCTTGAGGCCTTAACCTATTTCATTTTACTGACACAACAGGTGCAAGTCAAAAACAACCAGTTAAATCCACAGAGGTCTACATGTACAGATTTTACCCCTAACTAGTAGAGAGGTTGTTTCCAAGGAGACGCACTTTTTTTTTGGGGAGAAGTTGAGTATATAAACACAAGTTTTGAAATTTTTATTAACAACAAGAAACAGAAGATCACAAAAGGTTAGTAAATAAATAACTAAGAAGAGTGCTGCCAAACACACAAGTGTATCCAAACTTAACAAACACATATAAATGACGCCACTAAGAAGTGGAATGGATCCAACTTATTTACAACCTGGACAATGGAATGGTGTAACAGCTAAAAATCATTTAACAACTGAAAAACTATCCAGAGGACGCAGAACTTTGGAAAGTGGTGTTTGGTAAGGTTCTTGGTCATGGAAGGACAAAAATGTAAAGAGATCAGCAAATCCATACTCTGTAATCTGAGAAGCTGTTTGGCTAGCAAATACCCATCTCTGCACACCTTTGACTTTAGCTGGCTGACTCTCCCACTCCATTATTCCTCCTTATTCAAGCAGCTCTAATAACTTATGGTTCACCACCAACCCTTTCTATCTCTCCTAAAACTTCCTGTCCTCAAGGCACTATCTTCCTCCCCTTTCCCTCTCTTCTCAACACCTGCAACCAATATGACCACCCCACCGGCCATCTCTATTTCCCTCCATGCCATATGCAAGACCCACTAAAGTATCATCTTCATCAAGAGTCGGCTGAATTCAGTTATGCAAGCCTACTCCAGGGTTATGATGGTCGCATTTTGTACTCAAACATCAAAAGCTCAAACAGAATAAAGCACCACCGTCCAATGGAGCTCCAAGAAGAGAATTGACCTTCACTTATGAAGCCCTCCTCAAACGAATGGGAAATGGATGAGCTCACTGTCTTGGTTGCTATTTTAGAACTGCACAATCTTCGGCATCTGGGATTCTGGGGATGTCCGTGCACGGAAAGAATGCACTTTAGACACATATAGCTATAGATCTTTAATGAGGCCGATGTTTTCCTCTTCAAATTCGGATATGAATGGGATTTGAAAAGCCAACTTCTCTCAAACTGGATATTTGTAAGACCATGGCCCCAGAGAGAAACAACTCTACACAATAATTAGAACCTACTTGTTCTTAGCCTGATTGTTAGTGTCATGTGTTGGGGAAGTTTAGGCGTGGGTCTCGTTTACTACTTTATTGTGATATTGCATATACTATTGAATAAGCAGTGGGAATCTTGGTAGATTTTGGATGAATCAGACTTCTGGCCTATGGTCCCCGGGAGATAGACAGAGAGGAAACCGTTGTGGAGGTGTGTATTGCTAGCTATGTTTGCGTGTAATTGCTTGGGGATATGTAACACCTCCTCATGGGCGCAGATAGTCGCCGAAACTCCTTAGAAGTCTCTATACGGATCGCACAGACCAAGGCCCACCCTCACAACGCACTTTGTGCGCACTTTAGGAAGTTGCAGAATATAAATCAGAACCATAATTTCACTTATAATGGGTTGATAAAAATAAGACTTTCCAATCATCATACTGATGATCCACAGTCATCCACTATTAGGGGAATCAAATCCTACCCAGTATTGTGAGGTTCATTTATGTGTGCCATTTTCTTTTGGCTCCACTTATATGATCATATGTCTTACCATTAACCTTGGGACTTTTTGTCTCCTTTGAATGGTGGATTGATCTAATATTCCCCAGACCATACAAAGCTTTTAATCAAAAAGGCTGCAAACAAATGTTTTGCTGGCATTGAATCATTACCTTTCGGAGTTATAGAGTGTGCAATAAAACTTATATGTAATGAGGATATCTGAAGATTTTCCGTCAAGAAGTTAATTTAATAGGGAAGGTTCTAAGCATTGAAGGTTAAACCGTTAAAAGTACAAATTCACCAGAAAGTCCAACGGATTCGAGCAAGGACATGACATACCAGTATCGCCGGCTAGTAACTGCATGGATTGTATGCAAGGGGTTACACCTTCCAAAACATACATCCTACTGTTATTATTAGGCCAAAACCTAAACTGAAATGTCCACTCATTCCCCTTAACATCCTGAATTTTCAAGGGAAGACCTTCTGACTGATTAATGGTAGGAAAATACGCCTGCATGAACAAAGATAATCAGATCTCACACACATAATATAGCCAACAAATAAATAGATCATCCAAAGAAATGTATCACGATTGCAAACTTACCTCTGCACATGCTTTAGGGAGGACCAAGCGGCCAATTCGACTAGCATCACTAGCACTAAGAATCTTCTCAAAGAGCGGTTCTATTGTAGAATTCAAGCTAGAAGAAATTCTGGTTAAGGTAAATAGTAGAATCAGACAGAAAAAATAAAGCACATAAAACACCACAAAGAAGTACAAAGATACAAGTACTGAAGACTGAAGAGGTATGGTCATGCATTACCAAATACATAGATACACACATTTAAAAACAGTAGTATGATGGATACTCTCCAGAAAGCTTCTGTAACTCTTGGTCTGTGATCCTAGGCCAGTAACGTGGAAGCAACTGGTTCCGCAGCCTCCCTTCAGCAGGGGGTCTTCCCACCCGCATAGGGGAAAATGAGCTTTTACTAGCATCAGAAGCTTTAGCAAGGTTACTTTTGGGAGGCTTAGGCAAAATGTGTCGGGGTTTTTGCCCTGACTGAAAGAGAGTTGATCTACTCTTATCTCCTTCTTCAACTCCACTGGAAAAACTGAGGCCAAAATTTGAGGTTTCCACAGGTGAGCGCAAGCTTATATTCAAGGACGGATTTAGTGGTACTTGCACATCCTTGACCCCTGTGTTTGACTTATCTTCACTAGATGGAGCATACGCTGCTGGTCCAGTCAACGTATGAGACAGATTAGAGAAACCAAAGCCAATAACTCCCATTGAGCTATTTGCCTCAGTTTTTACTTGCCCACCAGATACATTAGTGAGCTCTGTGTGCGATTGCGGCAAAAATATGGGCAGATTAGCCTCGATGTTGTTGGCCAAGCTAAAAAGATTCCCATTACCAATGTTACCAGTGTTCATCTCACTACTAAGCTGAGTGCTCTGCAAATCACTAGCATTATTGTACTTCCTTGGAGTTTGAGCTTCGCAAGAGCTTCCATCTCTTCTGGCCTGCATCACAGCATTGACAGAATAAAATCTCCTTCTGTTCTGAAAATATACTCGTATGCATGAAAGTATTTTCTGATTTTTAATAATTTCTTAGATATTTAGCCTACCTCACAGGCGTGCAATCCATGATTGTAAAAATGTGAGCAAAACGAGAACTAAGCTTTAAAACCTAATGGAAACATTGTCTTTCCATGATGATAACACAAGCGCATGAACTACCAAGTATCGATTTATCATTAAGAGAAGTCTTCCAGACCAGAAAATGTTTGGTTTTGCCAAAAACAGGAGGAACAAATAATAAGCTGACCTTGGCCTTTACCATAATACAAACATTCCATTGTCACCAGGTTAAAAGACATGCAGCACAAGATGGGATGGGAACACTGCACCCTGGGCAAAATTTAGAAAGAACTCGAATAGACCTTTAAAGAGGAGAATTACGTTACTGGTCTGTTCTACTTGAACATTAACCTTCTAAGTGAAGTGTTCACAAATCATAGACATTTTCTCTTGGGGTCTTAATCCAGTGGGTAGTTATCTCACCGATTGACAACCAGCATTCTGCGCACAGCTAATGCACCATACACCGCCAAAATCCTGGATCTCGATGAAGGGTACTGAAGCACTGCAACCACAGTGAAGTCTCTGCAGTGAAAAATTGAAACAGTGTGAATCAACAAATGGCAGCAAACAAGAATGAAGGGCAGGCCTCCAAGTTTTTTTTTTTAATTTGGGTATAATCAACACATACTTTGTTGCACAAACTACATTCTCTCCAACCAGCTTCCTCCAAATGGAATGTATCACAATAGACCGAATTCTCGTAGGCAGATCTGCGTGCGAGATGAAGCAATAGCATTCAATTAAAGAAAAGTTGATGATATCAATTTACTTTACAGACAACTAGACAAGATGAGAAGTAAGTAAAGGCAAGTATTAAGTAATTAGAAAGGCAATATAACGTTGTGGAAAAACGCAGGGTGAAGAGCAAAGTAGCGAAGGCCCTGTTGTTGGACAAAGTTATACAATATGTGAGTAAGACCCTTAACACATAACTTGAGTTCAAATGAGGTGGGGGGGGGGGGGGTTAAATGATATATATATAGAGAGAGAGAGAGCGCGATAGAGATAGAGAGTTGAATTAATTGTTGAGATATGCAAATTGAGCTCACTTGAAATGTGGTTGCAACATCAAAGCACAAGGAAAAAGGAAGAAATTAGAAGGTCAACAGGTGGAAAGTACCCGCAGTTGAAACACAGATCGGCAGGTTCACCGGACTTCAATTCCCAAGCCTTCTTCCATTGGACCGTAGTCTTTGCCCCGCACGACGTGTTCATGCAAATTCTGGACTCCATTAATGATATCTGCAAAAGCACCAAAGCAAGCTAGCATGTCAATATATATGCCATGTCGACGTGAGCTAATTAGTTAGTTAGTTAGTTAGTTAGTTAAGTAGACAATATAATTAATCGGCCTGCTGCTTACGAGTTACGACAGGCAGATGACATAAATCCGTTCTCCCTCACGCACTCTCTCTCTCTCTCTCTCTCACGAATTAATTAAATTAATACTGAGTAGTACAGCAAATCTGGGTGGTCGTCAAATACAACAACAACTGGAACTGGAAGAGAGGGAGATAGAGAGGGGGAGATGAGTTACTGTTGCCTGTTGGCTGTTGGCTGTTGGGGAGACAAGAGAATTGGAACTGGGTGGCGGTGTCCACTTTTGAAAGAGGGCAGCGACTCCGGAGGACTCAGCAGGGGGAGGAGTGAGAAAGCGTGTGTGCATGCAAATGCAATTTGGTAGGAGCCCATAAAATATGCTCCGTCTATTTAACTATATCAATAACTTTCAATCTTTTTTCTTCTTTTTTCTCCTTTTTTCTTATACTACTATCAGTAAATAAATAAATAAATAAATACTAGTAGTAGTAACTGCGAACATTTTACTCCTCTTCAATGAGCAACATAAATTAGAGACTCATTGCATGCACGACAGTAGGACACACCGCCAAGGAGCCAAGTCGTCTACCACTATCGCACTTGCTACAACTAGACAAGACTTCTGTACGACTTCCTCATTGCTTCTTAACATTTCTTATCTTTCCTAAGCTTATGTTTCTTCTCTAAACTTTTCTTTTTTATTTGTATCCTTGTAAAAAATTATCCTAATATAATAACAACAACATGTTTTATTATTATCATTATCATTATCATTAAGAAATTACATAAACTCTAATAATCTTTGGTACAAAGATATTTTACATTCCCTAATAGCAAAAACTAATTAAGTTTACATATGAACCCTTAAAAAGTTAAAGTTATATGCAATGTTTCATAACCCTCAAAGACGTTGATTACAAGCCTTCGGCTATGTTTGTCACGCCAATTCATGTAGTTTACAAACTAATATTGACTTATTTGACTGAAGAAGATTTGTTGTCCAAAACAAAAAGTGTTTGGTAACTGCATTATCTTAATAACTTATAACAAAATAAGGTACTTCTTACGAAAAATATACACAAAAATAATATGGCAAAAAAACACACAAGATTTTTAAGGTGATTGAATACACCCTCCTTTACTACTCAAACAAAAAAGATAAATTACACACTTTATTTTGTGCCTTCCTTTCTCAATGCTGAGTCTCACCTCTCAAAAAACCACACATAAAATAACCCTATGAGTCTTTATATGTAAACTCACCTTAACACTTCAATCTAGCTCCTAATTCTAATACAATTGGGAGGGTACTATTAATAATAGAATATCTCATGAATATTATCTCTACCAACCAACTTAATATCATTTGGCCCACTCATGATTAATTGGTCTTGACCCAACAGTACTAATAAGAAATTTATTTTTATTTTTACCCCAAAACTTTTTACCAAATAACAAGCATAGCCATTAATTCTCTGCATTATTTTCAAATAGGACATGCGCTTTATGTCATTTTGTCAGATACCAGGTACTTGTTTAACAAATTGTACCAAACATTTCCATTCAAATCAGTTATCAGGTCTAATAAATTTATTTTATTTTTACCCCAAATCTTTTTACCAAATAACAAGCATATCCATTAATTCCCTGCTATAATTTTCAAATAGGACATGTTCTTTTATGTCATTTTGTCAGATACCAGTTACTTGTTCTTTTATGTCATTTTCCAAAGATCAAGAAGGCATGTTATTTCGTACATTTTTAGTTTAAAATTAGACCATTTTAAAAAATGGTCACTAATTTTTACTCCATATGTTGTTTAAAAGTACTATTTTAATTTAATTTTTAATTTTAATTAGATCCCTTTTATTAAAATTTAACGGATTATATATCTTAATAACTTGTGTCATCTATTTATAGAATACATGCTTGGAAATAAAACATCTACTAAATTTTATTTGGGGAAATTTCAATTAGTTTCCCTCAGTTTTGTATATTTCAACTCATATCTAAATTTGAAAATATATTCCGCCGTAAAGAGACAAATTTTTCCTTTGTCGAAGGGGAGCCTGATAAGTGCTAGCTTAGTGGAGAAGACTTAAACTTCTATATTGGAGGTTTATGGTTCAAGCCTTGACCCCTCCCAATTATTCTATTTGAAGCTATGCCACTGCCATCATTAACCCGTCATATTTTAAAGTAGTGTAATTTATGACCATTTTTTTTATGCATTGTATCCTAAAGATAAAGACAATGGTTCTAATGGTGCTTCTAAATAAAAAATCATCTTATATTATGATTCACATTTAATTATCACATTATGCCAATTATTTTCTCAAGCTCATTGCCACTTCGTCAGCGTGTACCCCTCAAATTTGAAAGTAGTGTAATTTATGACCATTGTTTTGGGCTGTATTTTATCATTAAAGATAAAGACAATGGTTATGATAATGCTCTCAATTTATGATTCTCGTTTAATTGTCTCATTTCCCCTTTACACAATCTTACCCAATCATCTAAGTCTTATATCCCACTTAACAAAATATACATATCCACATTGTAATATATTGGTGGTTGATTGGGCAATATGGCGTTTATAAGGAAAATTAATAGTACGTGTTGAGCAGATATTATGAAATATAATGTTTGACTAATTTTATTATAGGAAATTTTATGCCATCTGAACTTTGCGCGGTCTTTTATCGATAATCCCAACATTGGTTAATCCCATAAATATCCAAAGTTTGGGTCATTTTCAGAGCAATGATCCTTTTCACAACCTGATTTAACAATTGGGTAGTATATAGAAAAGTGCAAAGCTAAGAGCAGCAACTGGAATTCCCAAATAAAAAAGGGGTGGGGTGGGTTGGAGGAAAGCGTGTGAAGTTGACCGAGCGAAGAGGGACCTTTGATGGGGAGATGAGGCAGAGAAGAGGAAGCCGGCAGAGTAAAAGAAAAGGAAAAGGAAATGGAAATGGAAAAGGAGAATGAGCTTGAAATCAGAGGGGTGATTGGATTGAGAATGAGGTAATCCCAATTCCCAATCCCCTCCCCTTTGGATTGAGAGTGGGCGCAGGAGAGGAGAGGAGAGGGATTCTTGCTCTTGCTCTTTCTCTTTCTCCTCCGCTTTGCGACTAAAATCAGTCTCTCCTCCTTCTCCCCGGGAAAGCCGCGGTCTACTTACCATTCTATCAAATCAACTCAACAGGTTATTATTGTTCTACCCTTCTTGCTCTCATTATTCTTTCTTGCTTTTTATTTGTCTTCCTTTCCGAATATGGCACTACTCGAATTATCTGCTCACTTCTCAATATCTTTCTTGCCTTTTATCATTCCTGGGCCCTCGCTTACGCCACCGGATGCTACTAGCTAATGTTGAGGATATTCCGCTCCATTTCTACTCATTTCTCTATCTGTCCCTCCTTCCTTACTATGATTCTTGTAATCTCATTTGCACTTGTAGATCTGAATGTAATTCCAATTTACAAGTTCTTGAACAAATAATTCCACCAATTGCCAATCATGCTGGATATGTTTTACCGCTTCTTAGGTTTGACTTTTTTGTTTCTGGTTTATAATTTTATACAAGACTTCTTTAAAATTTTGTTTTATCTCGGAGCTGGCTACTTTCTCACTAAGATTTTAAACAGACAGCTGTGCGTCTGGTGGGACACCTGTATTTGTACAGCAGTACCACCGCACAACTTCTCCATGAACACGAGAATTAAATAAGAGTCACTAATGTTTCTTGTGACCTGTCAGGCTGTCACTTGTCCCCCTCTTTCCCTAGACTTTTGTCACACCAAAAGCAACAACAAAGAAAAATCATTGCACTATTTCTTTTTGGTGGTGGTAGTGGTAGTGGTGGTGGTGGGAGGGGGGGGGGTATGTGTTAGCGCAAAGACCGGTGCATATGGGAATTAAAACCTGCACACAATCTTCCAATAAATTCACCATAGCTACAACTAAATTTTGTTACATCTGCATCAATTGCACTTCATTGTGGAGCATTGCATACTATAGTAGTGTGTGGAGTTTAGTTAGAGGTAAGGGGAAATACAGACAGAAGGAATACCAGATGGCAGCGAGGAGCAGAGGGGCATTACGACGAGTGTACATTTCATATTTGCAACTGTAGATGATAATGTAAAAGAGCATTCTCTATTTCTTTGATGCTCAGTTGTTTGACGAGGGATTATGACTTATGATACGAGCGCGTAGTCTATAGGCATATTTTACAGTCGCATATAAGCGTGTTAGCTCTGTTTCTTTATACAAAGTTGGGTGTCTTTACGTTCGGCACTCTGCTATTTAATAAGTAAGTTTTGAGCAAGTCTACTTTTAGAATGTAAAAGCGCCTCTCATTTACTTCGTGTGCTTGAGAGGAAGATCCTTGAGGATGGAACTTGGGAAGAGGACAATTGACTTGAAAAGTGATAGTAAGAATCTGATTTTACTGTCATATGAGTAGGTCTTTTAGGAGAGATTGCAATACTAGCACTTACTCATTTTCTTTGTATGCCCCTGTAAATTTCAACATGAGAGGTGCTTAATTGGTGTTTAAACAATCTACAGGTAAAGTTCTAACGGCACACTATCCCTTCTTCGGATCTGCTCCTTTAAAGTTAGCTGACCAAGATGGCTTCTTCATCAGTAAGAACAAGACCATTCCCGTTGGTGTTATTTGGAACTAATTCATATAGTACTCATGATGAACTGTAACACGAAAATTGAAATTTATTCTTGACATATTTATTCTGATGTTTACAGTTATTTTAAGGACTTCAATGTTAGTGCTTTATGGTTTTGCTAAGTCAAGGTCAAGATTACGAAAAATTTATCTCTTTATTGTTTTATAATATTCTGAAAACAAAACCTTGTCTAGGATGGTCTGTTAAGTTTTAAGATTTTGTGTAAATTTCAGCATTTGAGGTGCATATCATACTCTTTAGTCTTTACCAATCCATGCCAGTTAGAAATTTTCACTTTACGATGACCTGCATGTATTTTACATTTTCATATGTAGGAGGCATTCAGTTTTATTTCATGAAGGAATAAAATGTTACATAGCCATGCAAGTGCAGTGAACTTTTTTTCAAGGTGTATGGTGCACTGTCAACTTTCTCCTAGTGTGTTTACTTGCACTGTTAGCTATACCTACATGTGGCTTGCAGCTGAGGTATTGATGTGACCTGTTTGTTGAACTTAGGTTTACACTAAGAAGTCTTTCAAAGGATTAGACACAAGAAAATCACAGTCCTGGTGGTGGGACAGTCATATTGGCTCGAGAAACTCGAAATGGCTTGCTGAGAATTTAGAGGGTAAGTAACTAATGTACTTGACTAGAAATATGTTGTTACAGCAGCCTTTTCTTGATTATGTCAGCTGTTAATCCACGAAATTTAGTCACTGGCCAGTTGCTCAGGACCTGATCTCATGTATCATTAATAAATGGAGGAAACCTGGTTTTGACTTTATGCTTCACAGTGAGCTCACTTTTTCGGTTGGGCTAGCAGGACCAACTAGCCATTGGCAGACTAATGTGGTCTTAGGGGCAGTACTATGGACGGCCACAAAGTTGTGTAGCCCAAGGACTACAAAAGGTTTACTCAACCATGAGATTGAAGTACTTTGTACTTGAGTTCTTATCCTCATGATTAGGGTAATTGGCAACCATGTGTGTTTAATTTCCCTTAATGTTGTTGTCATTATGGAACATATCTTACAGTTGGTGTTCTGTATAAACCTAGATCAACTTTAACCATGAGGTTGAAACAGTCACGTAATATCCTGGTAGCTTTTGCTTCTGCCAGTGACTTTCCTGGTTCTCAGTCTTGACATCTTCACTTTCTGTAGTATCTTTAGGGGTTTGATTTGGCAAAACCGCAAAACTATTTTGCCTCAAAACACATCATAACATCTGACTTTCAAAGATATGTCGTATGGTCCTAAGTAAAATCAACTAGATTTGACTGCTCTTGCATGTGTAGTGAATCAATCCAAAACTATGAATGCCAATGACTTGCTAGTGAGATTGCATTCCGCACTCTGAACTCACGGGAACAGAGCCACCTAGATAGTGGCAAATTGATGATAAAGTTCTTTTATGCAGAGATGGATCAGAATCACAGACGTATGCTAGAGCTGATTGAAGGGGATGGAGATTCATTAGCTAAAAAGGCTGAAATGTATTACCAAAGGCGACCTGAATTACTGTCTCATGTGGAGCATTTCTACCGGACATACAAATCGCTGGTGGAGCGTTATGAGCATTTGACTGGAGAACTGAGGAAGCACCTTCTGCCAGAGCTACAATCCCAGGGGATTGTTGGATTTGACTCGGGTTCTGAAGCAAGTTCTTTATGGCCCTCTCAGGATCTTAAAATAAGTCACCGTAAATCTGGTCATCGAGCTGCTGGCTTTGACTTCTTTCTTGGCGCCGGGAGAAGCGGATTGGATCGTTCTGCAAAAGGAGATGAAACATCTTCAGTATCAGATTCTGAGACAGAATCTGATGTATCTTCTCTACACAGCTATCCAGGAATCTTGGTAAATATTGGTGAAGAAGGGCAGCAGGTGAGGCCATCGGAATCAGAAGCTGAGGCTTTTGGCGATGACAAGTTGCAGGTCCAGCAGCAAGATAACAAAATAATGTCCTTAAGGAGAAGCAGTAGTGAGAACTTTGATGATGTGCACTCAAAGATTGTGTCTTATGAGGAAGAACTGAAGACGGCAAACAAAAAGATCTCACAATCTGAAGAAGAAATTGCCAACTTGCGAGTACTGCTTCAGAAGTTCACATCTTCAGAATCTAGTAGCAGTTTGCTGCATGAGTTTCCGGCTGTGGAAAACAGTACCGTCCTGTATAAGGCTGAGCTGGGAATTGATGATAAAAACATACTAGAGCTTGAGGAAAGCAGAAGTTCAACGGAAGCAGATGTTGCTCAACCGGAGGAAAAGATGCGGGTGCTGTTGGAAGAACTGAGGATCACAAAGGGGAGTGTCCAAGCTTTGGACAAAGAGGTGACACAGTTAAAAAAGGAGAACAGAGAATCCTCTGAAAACTTTCGAAAAATTCAGGATCTGTTTAAAATGGCTCAGAAGGATGCTGCTATGTGGAAAGGGAAGGTTGAGACTGAGAAACGGCAGGCGTCCAAGTTGCAAGAAAGGATTTTGAGGTACAAAACCAGTTTAACAGATCGGGAAAATGAGGTTAGGGAGTTGAAAGAAGTCATCTCTGACACTAACCGCAAGTATCAGCTTCATGCTGAAATATCAAGATTGGCTGACGAAAAGACTTGCCTTGAGGAGAGAGTCAGGGAATGGGAAGTGCGTTGTCATTCTCTAGAAACTCAGCGTGGGGTCCTGGAGAGAAAACTGCATGATGAAATTGAACATCTGAAGGCAGATAATGCTGAGAAAACAGGTCAGGTGAGAGTTCTCGAAAGTGATATTGATGCGTACAGACTAAAACATGATGGCTTGTTAAGTGAGACAAGTCAACTTAATGCCGAAATAAGTGCAAGAGATGGTCAAGTGGTCCAAATGGCTGCTGAAATTGAAGAGGCAAGAAAAGAGGCTGAGGAGCTGAGACTGAAGGTGGAGGAGCTGAGAGAGGAGATTGAGAGACAGAATGTCTCTGTATTAGAAGCAGCTGAAGGAAAAAGGGAGGCAATTAGGCAGCTATGTTTCTCCCTCGAGCATTACAGGAATGGTTATCAACAACTTAGACAGGCTTTCACTGGGCACAAACAGCTTCAAGTTCTTGCCTCCTAAATCTTCCCTTTTCTGGATATAGATTACTGAACCCTGTCTGCATGTTGCATATATATTTGAGGTGTGTCTTCCATTATGGTTTGTACATGTACATGTAGTATCAAGAAGTCAGTTCTTGTTTCCTTTCCTTTTGTTTTTCCTCCCTTTAGTATCGAAGGATCAACTCCTGTCAAGTGTCAAGGCATTGGCTGCAAATTGAATTATCTGGATCTCTGCTTCGTGGAGATATGTATGGCCTGCAGCACTGGATGCCAAAGTAGTTGCTGGTATGTTAAAACCTTCACATCTGCACCTATTTGCAGATGATATACTTCAATATTACTTGCCTGTCCCCTCTGTATGAACATAATTGAATTTCTATGCAAGCTCCTACCAATGAAATTGCTCGCAACAAATTTATTTCATATATCCGACAGTCATTTTCTTGAAAGAGTTGGTTCTTTATTTAATTATTCTTTCTTCTCACAGGTGGTCTACACTTATGTACACCTGGATCTTGTGTGGTTAAAATCGACACTGCAGGATGGTAGAGATCATGGCTAATTCTTCTTACATAATGTTGACCTCGTCTGGACATTACAAGACGATACTTTTATTACCCTTTTGTTTTGCTTCTGTTTGTATATTCTGATGGACTACGAGTACAGTGTGTGTAATGCTGGCGACCTTGTAGGAAATGGTCGATGGATTTATTTTGAATGCATTATCTCTGCAAGGTGGTGCTGAGCATTGACATTGCTCTGTTTTGTCATGTGACCCCAGAGCGACCTTATAAAAAATGGTTGATGAACATTGACATAAATTGTATTATGCAGAGCATTAGCTGTCTCTCTAGTACCTCTATGTCACTCTTGAGAATCTTTGCTTTGGGCTGATGAACATTGACATACTACTATACTAGTGTTGATTTAGATATTTATCATTTGCAGTATAAATTTCATTATTGGGCTTACCGAGTATTTAAGTAGGATCCTTGATCATATATGAGTGGTTGCAAGGCGTTGAGATTTTGTAGAGTCAAAAAACGACTCTACATATAGAATTTACGCATAATAGTAGTAATTTTCTTTACAACTATCCTCTTTAGATGACATTGACATGAATCTGTGTTTGTGTAATTTATGGAGTATTGTGATTGGGCATTGTGATCTAATATATATGTTGTTTCCCACAAAGTAGCTAAAGTTGGTGTAAACCTTTCTCTTGTCAAGTTAAGTTTGGGTTTGCTCCCATTTTAGGCATAAGTTCTTTTATTATCTTATCTAAAGATAAAATAAGAGGGGAAATATGTGTGACTTGTGCTATAAAAAAAGTTAAATGACTGATAGTAGGTACGGTACTACGGTTACAATGATTTCTAATGTGATAAGAGATAAGATTTAACTTATAATTTGATACATCTTTTCTTGCCATATTATAGAACCATCTTGATCAACTTCAACCGAATTGACTTACTTTGTCCGAGTAATATGTCGTCGTATTCGAAAGGTAGAAGTTTCGTAATAGAACGAATCAATAAGAATACTTTTTAAAAAATGCAATTAAAATGCTTCATACTTGGACTAGAATGGTTAAAAAAAAAAAACTTGAGCGCTAAATTCAAAAATCAATGAATTAATTAAGAGCAAAAATCAATAGTTAAGAGTATAGATAACAGTTTTGTAGAATAGATAATAGTTTTGTAGCTAGTGCTTTGTGAGAGCCTTTTCAAATTGAGTGTTGATAGAAGGGAGAAAGGCCTTTATATGCCCCAGTAAAATGGAAAAAACGTTGTTTTTATTCAGTCACCAACCCTCTCACCTACTCCCTCCATTGAGTGGATAAAAATGCTGTTACACGTCAACGGCTTCCTACCCACACCCATGGAAAGCGAAGCGGAGCGAATGAACGGCGTCAAGTGTTAGTTGGGCAGTGTAATACATTATTCATGCATCTTGCTTATAATATTATAACGGCGTCAAGTCAATTAGTGGAAGGGAAGATAACATCGTAGTCAGTAAGTCGTAATTGTATAGTTCTCGTATGCGGGAAGCAGCCACCCACCCCCCAGTAACCCCCACTTCACGCGCGTAGTAGCCTCACGTCTCACCTAACGACTGACGTCAATTCTTACTCTCATTTCTCTTTATAAAACAACCAAACACCCGCATCTCTCTCCATTCAACGACACACACACACACACAGAAGACAGAGGAGACACTGCTGATTGAGTTGAGTCGCTTGGGTTCCATCCATCCATCCATCCATCCATCCACCGAAACAATATCAAATATCAAACATCAAAAATAAAAAAAGAATGGTCGATCTGGCGGTGCTGCAGACGGCCCTGTATGGGCTGTTCGCGGCGATCGTAGTGGCGATCACGATCTCAAAATTGCGGGGGAAGAAGTTCAAGCTGCCGCCAGGACCCCTGCCGGTGCCGGTGTTCGGGAATTGGCTGCAAGTCGGGGATGACCTGAACCACAGAAACCTGACGGAGCTGGCCAAGCGATTCGGGGACCTACTGCTGCTGCGGATGGGGCAGAGGAACCTGGTTGTGGTCTCCTCCCCGGACCTGGCCAAGGACGTGCTGCACACCCAGGGGGTGGAGTTCGGCTCCAGGACCCGGAATGTGGTGTTCGACATCTTCACCGGCAAGGGCCAGGACATGGTCTTCACCGTCTACGGGGAGCACTGGAGGAAGATGCGGAGGATCATGACGGTGCCCTTCTTCACCAACAAGGTGGTCCAGCAGTACAGGTCCGGCTGGGAGGAGGAGGCTGCCGCCGTCGTGGAGGACGTCAAGAGAAACCCCCAGGCCTCCACCTCCGGCACCGTCCTCCGCAGGCGCCTCCAGCTCATGATGTACAACAACATGTACCGCATCATGTTCGACCGCCGCTTCGAGAGCGAGGACGACCCCCTCTTCAACAAGCTCAAGGCTCTGAATGGCGAGAGGAGCCGCCTGGCCCAGAGCTTCGAGTACAACTACGGCGATTTCATCCCCGTCCTCCGCCCTTTTCTCAGGGGTTATCTCAGGCTCTGCAAGCAGGTCAAGGACAGGAGATTGCAACTCTTTAAGGACTACTTTGTGGATGAGCGCAAGTATGCTTGTTTCCTCTTTACGTACTCTTTTATTTTTCCTTTTACGTTTTTCGTATCCAATCCGCTGATATCATTCCTTCACGATACATTTCTTCCCTTTTTTCTTGTTGGGGGTGGGTAGGTGGTGTCGTGTGCATATATAAAAGTGGACTAGTGTCACCCCGCTACACCAAATACTTTGACTATACCGCCATCGCTATCTCCACCCTACTATTCACTAACCACTCTCCGTATACAACAACATAATCATGAAACTCGAGAATTACTCCCTCTTTTTCCACCAATTATTTACGTTTGACTTTTGACACTATTTAATATTGTAATTTGATCATTATTAAATCAAAAAATAAAATTGAAAAAATAAAAAAAAATTATAATCATATAAAATGATTTTTAAATACAAATCCAACCGTTATAAAATTATAATTTGAATATTTTTATATTTTGAGATATTTACGGTTAAAATATGGCATTGACAAGTATGCAAAGTCAAATGTAAAGAATTGGTTGGAATGGAGGGAGTATATACTTTACTATTATTATTATTATTTCAACCGTCTGTCTTTAGTTTTGTTTTTTATAATCCATACCTTAGGAACCCAAAATACCCCTGTGTTTTTTCGACTAATCCAAAATCGAAATTTCGACTCAGAATACTATTAATGATAACTTCCGTTGGTTTTTTTAGTCTGACGTTAGGATTATTTTTCTTTATTTCCTTTTGTATTCTCTTTCTTCCAACCCCCA
>CAAKMY010049170.1:0-10051 GCA_901111285.1 Corrigiola litoralis | reverse complement strand
ACTTAAAGGTAGTTTTTATCAATTTGGCAAGTATAGAAACTTGGCAAGCGTAAGTTAACAACCAATTCCATTTCAAAATATGGAGTAAAACTTAATAAAATGACGGTTTTTGATTTCATGTTTACGTGTGGTTTAGTTGATTAGTCGACATACATGGCATAACCTTTCAAGACGGATTCGGCCCTACTCCAAGGATGGTGAATATCCGATGCCAAATGGGGTATCTTTTCTTTGGTAGAAGTTGTGGAAACTTAATCTCCACCCGATTCTCTTGTGTTCTTTATGGAGATAATGCGAGCTTCGGTATAAAAGCAAATGTTTCGCCGAGAGCTTAAACAATCCACGAGGTGGGGGAATGGGTGCAAGCGGCAATGGGTATAACACATCGCCTGACGACTGGTTTCGTGATGTTCTCAACAAAACATCAGACCTATCAATCATACCATAGACAATTCTCATTTCCCAGTAGCACAGCATGTTTTTAAACAAAATATACACCATCTGTTGAAATATTTACAAGAATGTACTCCGTAACTATGTAAGTCACACATTGATGGGTAACCAATGGTTTACGAAGATTTTGGTTTACCCTGGGACTAATAGAACAAAGATCAAAAACAGAGCCTAAAGAGAGGAGTATTATGCTTATGATACTCCAGTGCCTGAATAATATTCGTGACTTGTTGAACTAATAAATATCTAAACCCTTTATTAAACCTCAAATACCAGCTTCCTGCTTTATGTGTTGCGAGGCTGGAGCCATCCAAGCTGCGATAATCACATAATCATTGCTGGTTGCTATGTATGAAACGACAGAAGAGGTAGGAAATTTGACATACGAAATAACAAAACAGGAAAACAGTTTCAGGTCTATGCCTGCTTACCCATAACTTTCTGTGTACCGAGGTTTCACAACCATAAAAGCACGGCCGCTTAATAGTACATAAATTACCCTGTTTAAGTATTTTACTTCAACTGCTAGTCTGTTACCATACTCGAGTTACTACTGAAGGTTACTAAACGAAGGACCAGTTCATAAACATAAAGCAGATGCAATGAGCATTCTCTTCCTCATTCAGCACCTTCCAAGCTACTGCTCTTTCATATGACACAGGACGACCCATGCTTGACAGGCAAATACCACCTTGAAGACAAGCAAAACCCTGCAAACAAAAATATGGCAACAAAAGTTTTAGCACCAAGCTATAAGTATACACCACTGACTCATTGTATGTGCATTAACAATGGAGACGATATGTTGCTAAAAACTGGAGCATGCAGGGGAAAAAGAAATTCTCAAGACCTGTTGCAGGATCTGGGGAAATTCCGAGCAGAGAGTCTTTCGTCCATGGTCATCCAAAATCTTTTCTAGTGTTATGTCTTGCAGGGCAACCAAGGTTGTTTCAAGCATGTCAAGACCTGCCTGATTTGCAAAGGTGAAAACTGGAAGAGCCTGCAAAAGATATTGTGCCCATTAAGGTAATGAAGTTGTGGACAAAAGAAGACAATTCAGCAAAAACTAGACAGCAAGTCCTCCATGAAGTCATAATAAATATTTGTCATTGATGTAGTGTATACATTCTCGAAGGCAGACAACGTTTCTTCCCATTCCAATCATTTGCTTATTTTATGTAGCTAAACAATGTGTATGTAGCTAAAATAATATGCAAGGGCCATACAATGTGTATGTAGCTAAAATAATCAACACACTCTGTGAGCATAGGGAGCAAATACGTTCATGCTTAAACGATCCTAATACTACCTTAATTAAAGCCTTTCTTCACACAGAAAAAGAGCATACCCAATAGCACCTAGAGGGAAATATGATATTAAATTCCAGCACTTGGAAAGAAGAATCATCCTTATCATACTTTGAGCCTCAAAGTCAATGATCAAAACATAAACACCATAGATTCAGAGGAAGAAAGGCAGACTCGGTACATCACCTTCAAGGAACAGCACATGATTGCATCTGAGTGATGCCACAGACTCTTCAGAACAGCATCACTACCTTCACCAGTTGATTTCAGTAGCTCAACGCCTAAGAAGCATCTGATCAGAAAGAAACAAACCTTCTGAGCCACAGTAGAAAGCAACTTAAATCTAACAAGTATTCACAAAATATATAGTTTCAGACCTGTAACTCTGGCAAATCCATCGAGCTAAGGTGTGTGCTTCAGGATTGCCAAGCGGAGACCGAAGGCCAGCTTGAGAACCCAAATGAGGAGAGAGTGCCAAGGCCACCCTCTGAACAGATGATATAATGCTGCGCACATACTGTCGAGCCATAGATGCCACATTGTCCTGCAGATGACTCTCAAAAGCAAATTGAAATGCTATAGTCATTACAGATCTCATATTACCACCAGAAGCAGAATGATCAGCAGCTGATTTATTTCCAGAAGGACCAACTTCAAGAGCAGAAGCAAGATCCAGGGTTCGGTTTGGGCTCGATGCTTCCTGATTCATTAGAATTACACCCCCACAAAAGAAGTGCAAGTCGTGAGTCATTTCAGATCTCAACAGCAGCAAACTTGACACAGAAAATGTAACAATAGGGGGATTCAAGTAAAACCTTAGCAGATTCAAGGGGGATGATGCGAAAACCAGATGGCAGCAGAGGTGCATCATCAGCAAAGGATGCATCTATCGGAGCAAATATAAGTTCAGCACATGTGCCCACAGCATTCTCGTCCATTCCACTACATAGCTGGAAAAAATTCACAAAGAATTGATACTCTTGTCGGGTTATACAATAGCATTATATAAAAAAATTATCACCTACTCGTCATGAGAGATTAATACAGCAAACAGAAAACTAAGTAGAAATTCACGAAGTGTCTGCAATGATGAAGGCGTTCCTAGTATCATACTATACAATAGAATTGGGGAAGGCAGCAAGATACATAATCAACCCATATTTTAAATCACCTTATTTTAGGTTTTACTGAGGTGGCTATACCAGGATGATGTATCTCCATTTTTGTCCTAAGGGTTAATCATTAGAACAATCTGTCTCGGACTCAACTTCCATTAGGACATCTATCCATGTCGCTAGTTTGGATATTTTCATTCAGGCATCCATCCTATTTGCTATTTTGGTATAGTTGGCTTCGGCTTAAGTAGATCAAAGACATCCTCATAGCTATTTAAGCAAAGAAGGTCTGGATTATGAAAGGTAAGAAGCAATGAATCTTTGAAGAACAAAGCTACTCTGCGGGCTTTCAAGTACAGTACTAATCATTTTTCAAATTTGTGGATGAAATATTACATGAACGCCTAAAGATATGATTGTTACACCCCTCCTGAATATGGGTAACCCCATTTCTTTGCTACCAGCAAAATGTCACAAACTTGATGACTAAGCAAGAAAACTGAATCAAACAGTAACTGTTCCTTCTGAGGATGCAAATAGAAACTAAACTGGAAAGACATTGAAGTGTTGTTTGCAGCACACAACCTAGAAGGCCATGAACTATTCAAGGAACAAACTAATATTGAAGAACCAATGAGCAGGAATGTAACAATTATGAACCACAAATGGCTTGACACCAAACAGGTAAATGATCGACACAGCCGGTATACCACACTTACTTGTAGCAGGAACATGTCTCGTGGCATCATAGCATCTTCAGGACAACTGACAACACCTTCCAGCTTAATGACCTCCAAAAGCTAATGGCATAAAGAAAATTATGTCTTATTAAATCGCAAAGATGAAAATGTTAATCTACAGAAATAATTGTTTAAAGACAAAAATTACCTCCTCATGTTCAATGGTATGTGCCAATGGAAGTATGACTTGATTACCAAAACCCCCAATTCGTGTTCCAGGAAGACTACACGGACTAATTTTTGCAGCTGCAGCCAAGTAAGCATCAATATTGTTGTCAGCCCACTCTGATCTATGCTCCCTCAGGAACCTTAGAAGTACAGCAGGGGGTACATTCTGCATATTGGAGAAAATTTATTAGTTTCAATAGTGAGAAGAATTGACATAAATCACTTAAGAAAAAAAACGAAAATGAACCATAAAGCTTCAGCATTCAGCTGTGAAATCTATCTTCACAGAGGAAACTTATCCAATTTGCACCAATGTAGATACTAGTCAATGGACTAATGAACCATTACAGCAATAGGCATCATTTGAAATGGAGGTCATTGGAGCGACACACAGAAAGCATGTGTATATAACTTTGAAAGCAAAGAGGTTATTAGTGCTCTGTATAGGGACCTAGGCAAAAAGTTCCATCTTCTCCCATCTATGAATCAATGGTTCACTTATATTCAGTAACAGAGAAAGGGCTTTACCATCGGAAACTGAGATTAGCATAGATAAAAGAAGTGGCGGGTGAATGCAGAGTACTTAAAAGTAGCATGAAATCCTTCCCTGCCTTAAATCCATGCGTGGCAATAAGTAGAAACGCCACATGGGCAAAGCAAAGCAATTCTTTGTTCTCAAGCTAAAATCACCAAGTCCCTCCCTGCCAATTCCCATGGTAAAACGTGCATCCGTCTTGCCCACCATATTTCATTTCACATGAAGTAGTATACAAGCATGACACAACTAAGTAGCCAACCATATGAGAACTCAAAACAGAATCCAAGGCTCGCGCCCTTGCCCTTGTACAGTAAATAATATCACAAGAAAAGGACAGAGAAACCCACTGCTGAAAACTGCACTTAAGATTAGGCAAATTAGCCAATAATCGAAGCTAGAGACCCCATCAAGATACATACAGCGACCAATCTGGAAGAGCGATGAGTCTATGCTTCTAGCTAGATTTTTCAACATTCTTGAGGACGACTAGATAAGAATCATTGAACTAAACATGACGGTCCACCCTTTCCTATGAATTCTATTCTCTTGGCTGGTTGTTGGAGACAGGGCTTGCAAACAAGGAACTTTGAATCTACCATTATTCAGTAGAAAAGGCATGTACTAGAGGAATCAAAATTTCCAACGAGATCGTCTCACGGAAAAAATGGGAACTTGATCACAGGTTCAACGTGCTTTTACCTCTCCAATCACTAACCCATCAAGAATTTCTAAACCCACCTGGATATATGGGCACCATAATCCATTGCTAAAATTTTGATTGCTGGAATGTAACAGACATGAACAAAAGCGTAAATTGGATGTTCATGGTAGCCGCACCATAAACTTGGATAACCTTGTCGAATCTAATACAAGCCGGGGCAGAGGACAAACAAGGAGAAGAAATTCCTCCTGGAATGATTTCGAATCTGCTGAAAATATGCAGTCATGCAACCAGCAAGAACATCCAAAATAGTTTGTAGACTTCTCCTTAACTTGAGATTCAAATGACAAATGATCCCTCACCAAGGACATACAACCAGAGATAAGGCAGGCAAAAGATGAAGATCAAAGAGTATGAAGGATGGTTCTAAAGAGAAACTGTTTCAGAGAAAAGCAATATCCACTAGTTGAAAAATTTTCTTCTTGCACGACAACAATTATAAACACCTTTTTTCAGCAAAATTAGACGTACCTGTAAAAGCATTGATGCTTTAGCACATAACACAGTGTTGCTCACAGCTGGAAATCCATTAGCATACGTAAGGTTCAAGGCCATCAGTTTGTCAGGAGAAGAGTTCACTAAAACTGTGACATCATCGATGCCATCATTTCCAATCATTGACCATCCTTCATCAGTAAAGCCATTCAGTGCCTCATTAAAACCCCTGGTAAATCCAATCATCAGATACTGAAACCACGGAATCAACTAAATACTAAAATGAGAAAGGTGGCCAAGCACATACTGACCTGTTCAACCTCTGACCAAGAGCGCGAAGAGCTGCTGGACGCCTGCCCCAATTAGACACATTAGGCTGGGAAACTTCCTGGGCAATTTGCCTCAGCTGACGGAGAGCCTGAATTCAAAGGAAGCGTTAAAATTACCAGGCATCAAACTGGAATATTCTTTCGACAACCACAACCACCTTTACATTAGCTTCCCTTACTCTCTATGCATGGCATAACATGGCAAGGTTACTACAAGAGCACTTAAATCTAAGATAAACAGGGCCCAGATCATGATCTATAATACGAGGGACAATACAGAGCCTTACCGCCATGGTTGTTTTCTGGGCTAATACTGTCGATGATTCATACAAGGGGCGCAACACTTCAGGTACACTCCATGGCTGTTTCATAGGTCACAAGCTAAAAGTGTGAGAATATGATGATGTTACCTCACAATAATATCGAGAAGTATATATACTATCTACCTCAAGGTCGATGTGGTCAACAATGTGTATTATTGATCCACCTCCTTCACAAGGCCTTATAAGATACCCACTAGGCAGCATCTCTGCTCTAACAAAGTTCTGCACTGGAGGCATGCTAGGACCATTCTGAGTGTTGTTAAGTGATCTTTCACAGACCTACACACACCAAGTACATCATGGCAGTAGTGGAAAGATTAGTAATGAACCCATAAGAACCAGCAAAAATTGCACTAGTCAGTGTATTATAATAAATTCACCAAAGAGTATACTTACCACCAAACTACCATCCTCCATGACAGAAGTATAACGCAGCAACCAGAAATCACGAGCAGGCGCCAAAGTTGTTGGGGCATACAGCTAATTCACCAAAAAAGTTGTAAGAAACCGTAGTAGATTTATAGCCAATTGGAGAAACATCCATCCAGAAATATCAACACATAAACACATGTAGCTGACCTGCATGTAAAGCAGCTCAATGGTTCCACCATTGGCAGTGGGCAGCACGTTAAGCACATCCACAGCTCGGCAATCGCGAAACCACGAAGGCCTATCCTTGAGGATTTCCGCTACCTGTAAAACATGAAAATGGTCATTTCAGCTCAATGTGAAACTGACACTTCGAACAAAATACAATCTTAGTGAAAATGCACTTACCCGGGTAGGTTCAAGACCCACCAGGCCGCAGGCTCGTGCTGCCACTCCAGTGCAACCATGAGAAATAGCAACGATTCCAATGGAATCCGGACCAGGCTACACAAGTGAAAACAATTGATTAGCCATAGTTGCACCAAACAGCTTCGACTATAACATGTACACTATGGACTTCTCAATTCTGCTGCCCATCTGCCACATCTAATATCAAATGAAGCTTAGCCGTCACATGCTAAAACCCAATGCTACTAACAAGAAAAAATAGTTTACATGTCATTTTCAAGCAGCAAGTTTTAACCTTTACTGTTTAGAAAAATGGGGGAAAAGAAATGCTCCCTTTAGTAACTACAAGGTTAATTAAGTTGATTAACTTGTAATGAAGCACTGCAAGTCAATTAATTAATAAATAGAGAGATCAATAAATAAATAATGTACCTTCATTCCAGGCATTTGGACCCACTCAACAGCAGTTCCAGTAGCCTTTGAAAGAAACTCTGCTAAAGTTTCTTCTGCAATGGACAAAAGTCTGGAAAGGGTTGCAAAAAAGCACAAACTTATCAGTCACACACTAACAAACAAGTTCACAGTAAACGATGTCTTTTAGAAAATGACACAACAACCAAATTATTCCTCCACTTACCCAGCAGGACTAGCATCTCTTGGTGGATGCTGTGGCGTCAAATGGTGTTGACCACTCGTCACCACTGATTCACAACTAGTGTCTTTACTAGCAAGTCCAGCCTAAATCAACCAAACCACCATCATCACAAAACCAGTACAAGTAGTAAATACCCAACTTTAAACTTTGGACTATCTTCAACTAAGAACAAAATAAATATGTACTCAAAACATTTATAATACAAACGAGTTTATTGGCTCACTTTCTGAGTTTGCTGGCGAAAATAGCCATTCTCATACACTAGATGTGAAACTTGTTTCTGCAACCTATCATTTTCCTCCATTAACAGCTTGTTCATAGCAGTCAGCTTCCGGTTCACAGCTTGCAGCCGTGATGCCTCTTTCCTCTGCTTCTCCCTACATCTGTCTCACATTTACAGTATCAAATTAATTACCACATAAATATAACTTAACAAACATTACAACGAACCACACTTTATCAGCAATTCATTCAATGAGTATTTCAGAACTTGAACTAAAATAATACTTACTGAAACTTAGCTCCCCAGAAAACATAACAAAGGACAATACTATTTATAACATTTCACTACATGGCCATTTCATAAATTAGACCAAAATATATGAAACTCAACCAACAATTAGCTACAACAAAGAAACATAATTATGGCATTTCATAAAAAATGTGCATTCAAGAATTTGGACTGTGGTACAATTCATGAAATTTAACCAACAAAATATAAGAAAACTGCACAACAAAACATATCAGAATATAATCACACCACATAACACTGATCAGAAAACTGCACAACAAAACATTAACACAACATATTAACACAACATATTAACACAAAATAATTCTAACAACAAAAACACCAATCTTTGGAGAAATGAGTAAACCTTCTGTTCTGGAACCAGACTTTGATCTGCTTAGGCTCAATATGAGAGAGGATAGGGCACTCCCGGATGAGCTGCTGGCGACGAAGCGAGCTGGGTTTAGGGCAATCATGATAGAGCCTCTCAAGGGCTTCAACCTGCTCAGGTGTATACCTCACATACTTCCCATTGTCTATCCCTCCCTTACCATCCTTGCAGGACATTGCCATCATTTATTCACCCACTTACCTCTTCTTCCACAACACACCCTACCCTCTTCACCACAACTTTCCAACCTACTCTCAGACAATTCCTCAAACAACCTTGTATGCAAACTCAAAAGTACACTAACTCACCAAAAGCTCACAAACCCACTTGTTAAAATGGACCCTTTATCCTCAAGATTACATGGAAATGGACTGTAGACAACGTAGACTATTTTCTGCTAACATAAGATGAGACAATGATAAACACAAGGAATGTCTGTTTGTTTCCTCCAATTTCTTGAGATCAGAGCTCTTCAATTTCACCAAACAAACCACTATTCAACCAAACAGTACTTATACTTTATACTATCTTACTATCTTACTATATCTAACGATCTAAAACAGTGCTAACACCACCATAAATGGATAAAAACCCAACCTTTTACTCTCAACTCCATCACCATAACTCAACACTTAAACAAAAAGTACCCTTTACTAGAAATATGTAAATAAGCCTCAAAAATGAGGCAAATTTAATGATGGGTAGTCAAGATCTTGTGGCTAAAACAATAAAGTTGCCACCTTTTCTGTAATTTGATAGCTAGGAACTCAGAATTAATATTATTACTATTTTTATTATTAAAGGTAAAATTTTTGAGGGATTTTATAGTTGGAGTTGTAGGAAGCATCTTAAACTGAACTGAAGTGATAAAACTAGTCTACAAGTACTGAGATGATATTAAGTAGTTGTGCTAGTTATAGGGGGGTTGTGTTTATTAACCAGAAGAGAAAGTATTGAGTTGATTGAACCAACACAACCAGTTTGGACTGAAACACTGCATTGATTGTTTTTTTGTTGGTTTTAGAGAGAGGGAGTTGAGTTTAGTTTAGTTGGAAGTGTTTAGAGAGAGAAAGTTGTGAAAATGTGCCAAAAGTTATTTAAAGCTCACTACTTTTGTAGTAATAGAGATAGATAATGGATTAAAATATTGGGGTTTTTTTAATAGAGAGTTTGATTTGTAAATATAGGGTTTTGGGTTTTTTGAAGAAAATTAATAAGCAAAAGTTATTTAAGGCTCTTCACTTTTTTGTAGTAATAGGAAAATTAAAATGTTGGAGTTTTTTAATGGAGAGTTTGGTTATTAATAATTGGATTTTCGGTATTTTAAGAAAATTAGCTTTTGTTTTTTTGACATAGAAAGAAATTACTACCTCTATTCCAAATTAAACTTCCTACTTGCCTTTAGCACGTATGCCGATGCACATGTTATATGTTAAATATCTTTAGTTACATATTAGTAAAAATTATAAGAGATTGATATTCTTAATCTACTCATTATGACAAATCAAACAAGATCCCACATGACTATATTTTACCTTATATATTTAAAATAATTATGAAATCAAGCTTTACTCATGAATAGTGTCAA
>CAAKMY010049169.1:0-12440 GCA_901111285.1 Corrigiola litoralis | reverse complement strand
ATTGCATACACCTGAGAGTATGTACATAAAAATACCCTAAATTCCACTACATTGCGCTCGAACAGTTGAGCGGCCGCTGGCCATCAATTTGAGAATATGTATTCTCAGGTTTACCAAATAATTTTCCCTATAAATCATGTAAGGATATATGAGTCGTGAATGGAGGATTTATCGCTCTCATATAAAAAAACCGATATCACTGGTTCCCTTGACAAATACCATTGAAATCGAACATTTTTGTACTCTCTTTCATTTTTCTTAAAGCATAGTCCTGTTTCAACGAAACATTTTTGTTCCGATTATCTTAAACTGTATTATTCTGACTTCTCTAGACACTTGTACACAACGTAAGAGCTAGAAAAACGATAAATGTAGTGATTATGTGCCTTCTTGCATAACGTAGTACGGAGTACCTTTTATCAGTGAACAGGATTCCTTAGCCAATGAAGCAAACGAGCTTTACCCCTCTCCGATGACAGAGTATTCGGCAATGCAAACTAAGCTACCGCTGGATATAGGATACATTATATCACAAGATAAATCAACAAGAAATAGGCTCCAGAAACTGACTGAACAAATGTCAGCCAATCAAACTAATAAAATACAAAACTATCTTCTACGCAGTATGTTACAAGGGTTGATTAATTAATCAACCACAATAAGTGAAAACCGAAAGAGAAAGGATGTCTACTTAGCCTGTTTCAACCTAAAGCCTCAATATTGTGAATCATAACTCACGGAATACAGTATGAGAGACAGGAAACTAACTGCTTGTTGTCTTTCAAAAAAATCAAAACTGTGAAAATCATTATACAATACAGTCTAACAATGTGACCTCCACGCAGTCACCACTATATCAGAACCCTGACCAGATGCACCTTCATTACTGTATAATGCCGAGTTCATCGAGCATATGTACCTTTGGTAACAATGCAGCACTCACAAACCGTGGCAAAGAATATTTCTTACAACATTACTCAGGTGACACTGCTGTTTTTGTTCTTGTCATTGAGATCCTGGAAAAATTCCTTTGCAGCTTCATATGTAGACCAGCAGATAGCAGCAGCAGGAGCATGGAAAAGCATTCTTGGAGCCCATCCCCTCATCAGCCCCTTGTACCCGTCCTTTTCAATTATTGTCCTAAAGACATCCCTTATTGAACCACTAGTGAATCTATCGCACCCACAAACACCCTGTGGAACAAGTGAAGTATAAATATGCGAGTACTTATAAAACAAGGGTTACGATAACTTAGATATCAAATACAGTCACACGTCACAAGAGATTTCAGAGGATAAAAGTTAACAGCATCATGGCACCTAATGTGCGTCCTATGGCTGAGCCTGAACAAGTCAATTGGCCTACAAAAATCATCCCAGAACCCCCACACCTGACGCAAGTCCTAAAATGTCATTAGGCTAACCCAGAGACAGGCTGGGTCATGCTGTCCATCAAAATCTTAGTACTATGAAATAGGTCTTTACAGTAAACCAAATCTTTCTTTCTTTTGTTTGTGGTGGAATTCTACAGAATCTGATGAATGGCGATAACGGGTAACGAGGGAGAGATAAACCCACTCAGGAAGGACAAGCAGAAAAGTACAACTTAGTAAACGACGACTAAATACAAAAACAAGAAACTCCAAATGTCACCCCGAAATACTATGGTTCCATAGCTCAATGCTCCTTTTCTCGCATCAGCGATACAATTAGCTTCTTTCCTTTATAACTGGAACTTGGAAGTTCTGCAAAACTTCAAGAATATTCTCCAATTTGTTACAATAATGTGTCAACTGCCACGGACAATCTTCCTCGTTATGCACCAAAATAATGTATTGTATTGATTGAATCAGACTCAAAAATGATTTTAAAGGATAGGAGCTCCACTTTCTGAACTCTGAACACACAAATAATGGCAAAATATTCAGCTGTGTTCGAGTCTCTAGTGGCCACAAATTGAGAAAATAATAAATATTAGCACCAAATTTGTCACAAAAAACACCTCCAATCTTTGGGTGACAATGCTCGTCCAGCCTTTTTATCCTTAAGAGATTACTAGCAACCTGGGCTATGAGGATTATATAAACATGACATGCCTATGGCTATAATCCCTACTTCTTGAATTCAAGAGCTTTTATTAGTAAGTTGAAAGGACTTACAGTTAGAAGGTCCATGAACTTACTGTAATGTAATCTAACATTCCAACTCCCAACCCTACACATACTCTCTTTATGTTGGTCGAGAATTGCCTTCTAGTTTCAGTTAACGTGGACTTCAGGGCATGGATTCATAGAAAAGGGGCTCCTTGTTTCCCAAATCCCAACATAAATAAGAGAAATAAGAAGAAAAGAAAAACATTCATAAATAGAAACTCTTAAACAATAGAGCTCCACTAATGAAAAAAG
Source organism: Corrigiola litoralis (assembly GCA_901111285.1). Lineage (NCBI taxonomy): Eukaryota > Viridiplantae > Streptophyta > Magnoliopsida > Caryophyllales > Caryophyllaceae > Corrigiola > Corrigiola litoralis. Next base: position 10,036 of record CAAKMY010049169.1, on the reverse strand, counting down.
AAGTGTGATAGAAAGGCAGAGAGATTATGAGTTGATTTACATGAACTAAACCAAAATGGCTCATAAACCCTATGCCTTTCTATTACAATGGAGGAAAGGACGCCTAATGCACTTCATCTCAATGGTTTATTGGAGACAACCTCTTTGTAATAACTAATACAAGTGTAAGGTTGTGTATATAGGACCCCCCCCCCCCCTTTTCTTTTACCCCGCTTGTGCGGAAGCCTCTTTGAAGGCACTATAGTAGTAATGTGATTTCGTAGAAGCGAACAAATGCTAAGACTTCAGCATGCTTCACAAACTTCTTGCTATTCCGATTTCTAATCAAGGACATAGCTTTCTTCAACTTTCCTCCATCTAAAACCTCCGACACTAGTTTCTGATTTCATTCTTATCTCCTAAAACCGCTTCTTACTAAATGTAAGACCCTTTTCACTTTGGTAACAGATATTAAGTACGACCAATTCCTTCGTTGATTCAGAGTACTACTTCACACAACTCGGTTGATACTTGATATTGAAGGCTCTAAAATAATACACCCAGCAAATGTCTAGTGCAGGTTGGACTGTAATTTGTTTGACCAAATCTAAACTTAACAACTTTTTTTTTTAAAGAAAAAAAAAACATTAGTAACGAGGAAAAAGAAGCTACAAAGGACAAGAAAGCCTCCTAGCTCGAGAAATAACAAATGTCAAGTGGATGAGATACTTCTGTAAATCCAAGAACTACAAAATCACTGCCTATCTTCTGGCATTCTAATCACCATAGGCCATAAGACACTATTGTATTTCGAAGCCATCCTAATCACAGCAATTAATGCTTAGACAATACAGGAATGAGGAGCTTTTAATACATACAGGATGTCTTATGCAGCCACACGTACAGCTAATGGAACAAAAGTGGAAACAACAGATACATATAGCAAAATAAAATCCTATAGTTCTTACACAAGCTATCATAACAACACCTGCTAGTTGTTCCAATTATCAACAAGTCCGAGTCTCTTTTCAAAAACAGCATCTAGTGCAGGCCAGTCTTATAGAGTAAAGACAGCAAAATCATTTTTTTTTGAAATAGGTACACAGATGACACCCCAAACCGGGACCCTCAGCCCATCTCTGGTCTTGCACTTAATCTAAAAGTACTACCCTCCTCCGGTCTTCCTTCCCAACAGGTTAGGCACTTAGGCCAACTGGTCAAGGCCCAACTTCTGCCAGCTCTCAGAATCCCCTATCAATAAGAGAATAGGAGAATTTCAAGGCTTGTATCACATACCTCTAAGTTAAGAGGTGACTACACAGCCATTGAGGCAATTGCGTTTTGGTTAAAAATAGAGTTCTATAGACAGAGACTATTATTTTGAAAATCCTCAGTATGCATAGTATGCACAGCGCTGGTAAAAAATATTCAGGAACTCAAGGGTAATGAACTAAGTATGACATTTGACCCTGCCTAATTATTTGCTATACGAACTAACACAAATCTATCTTAGAAGAAACCCAAAAAAAACAGAGACTTATTATTTTGTTTCTAAAACTACTACCTTCATTCCGTGGTTTTCTTGTTCCTTTCCTACACGTGTTTGTGTCAATTTATGTGCTGAAAGTAATTATTTTAAAAAGTATATTCTAGAAGGAAGAATAGGAAACAATACTTACTAGGTTTATTATGCTAAAGAATATTAAAATCAGGTGTAAAATCCTAGTAATTTCCCAGTTCATAGGATTGTGTTTCAGAAAGTCTTATTCTTTAACTACTTGTACTGGGGCTTTAATTCTCTCATACGCTTTTGATAATCGATTAAGAATAATACACGTGAGTTTTTCATCTTGCAATTCTGCCTCTCTGTTTCCCTGCTACCCCCCTATTTATTCTTTCGATTCCTCTAAATTATGGCCTTCTTTCTCCTAATGTCTTCTATAAAGTCTTTTCCCCTCTCCCAATCTGTATTATTATGTAATTGAATACAAAGTATGATTTTACACAAAAACCAAAGATCCCAGCTTCTATAGTAGAAAAGAGCTCCTGGAAACTTTTTTACATCCAACTGAATTAACCAATAGGCAAATCAATATCATGAACTCGACTGGAAAGATGATATGCAGCTACCAAATAAGTCCCAAGTTTCACAGCTCTGAAAACTGCATTCAAGTAGACAGCATTCAGGCAAAAGATTCCTCTACTCTAGCTTCTGTAGTGAAAAATAATTACTAGAAGCTTTCTCCCATCCAGCTGAATTTGACAATAGGCAAATTAATCTTCTAGATTCCACTGTAAAGAATCACTTGAATATAAATGCAGCCACTGACTAGAATCCAATTTCATAACTCTGTCAACTGCATTCAAGTAGATAGCCTTCAGGCCACAGTTCAGTCATTGATCCATTCCTTTATCATCTAGGATTGTGGAGCATCAACTGACATTATCTTATCATGCACTCAATAAGTTCCTTATTCCCTCCACTCCAAGACAAACCCCGTTAGTTTTGGTCCACTTTAGGAAATTGGAATCAGATACTCATGAGTTCATGATTAAGATGCTGTCACTGACATTTTGTAGCACTCAACATATTAACTCCCCAACAAGTATCAAATAACATCATAAATTCTTATCAATAATTTGCCTCCTTCCTAATCAAACAGTCTAATCTCCCACCAACCAAATTCACATCAAACTCACACACTAACAGAATACACACATGACATCGTCCAAATTTCACAATCAAACCACTCCATAGGCATCAATAACATACTTCTTTATCAATGATTCTCTAGGTAGCTCATAGGCTAATCTAAACCAGATATTCAGACGTAGGCACCGAATTTGACAATCAAAATACAGAAACGGTAAACCCTGCAAAATCATGCTACTCCAATAACCACAGTAAACCAGACCAAGCACTGCAACCACGCCTTACCAACTCATAAGCTAACTCAAGATAGAACCTTGCAAATTCCAAATTCGCATAATCAAACTACTATATTCTAATTCCCGCAAAATAATCATGTGATTAAATCTTATCTAACTCAGAGGCTACTTCTAATCAAAACAATCAAATGTCAGACTTGCTAATAATGAATATGCGCATATCTGTATTTTATCAATAGTTTGCTTTGTTTGTAAATAAATGATCTGATCCTCCAGTAACCGCCATTATAACTAACGACATCCCACAGGCTAATTCTAAACTAAAAACCCTCAATCAATACCATCTAAGATTCCACAACAGTGTAAACATTAAACCCTGGTAAATCAAAAATCCTAACCTAATGCATATCACGAGCCTAACCCTCATTCTAAAAAATTCTGGAGGAAGAGTAATCCCCTAGCCCTTCAAGTCTAACTCATATGGCAATCCTCAAAATTGCCCGAAATTCCACAATCAAACCACTCAAGAATAAACAATCCAACCTGATGGCATAACTCATAGGGCAATTCTAAACATAACATTCAATCAATATTGTCCAAATATACTAGAACCAGCAAACTAAAGCAAAATAAAAGAAAAAACAATAAAAACAACACAAATCATAAAAAGAGATGCTCTAATTAGCTGAAATTAGCCGTGATCACAAATTGGCTTCAAGTGGTCACTTTTGAATCAACATTGTGATAAAAATGATCACTTCAAGACAAACAGTAACCACTTTAAAACCGTCTAATTTTAGCAAGGCAACGTGCAAAAACAATTCACCTGACACTGCAACTGCGTCTTAACAACATCCAACGGCGTAGTAACAACGGCCGCCAACGCCCCAGCGGCCGCCCCAGCCGTAGCATGAACAACCAACCTCTCATCATCAACATCACCACTACCACCCTCACCCGGAGAGACCTCCCCCAACCCCTTCTTCGCGGCCTCATAACTCGCAAAATGCACGGCAGTAAACGGGGCATTCATGACAACCGTAGTCCGATACGACGCATAAAAGGCCCTAAACCCCTCATCCTTAAAAACCCTCTTAACACAATCCCAAACCCCACCATACGCCCCGCCATTCCCCCCACTCAATTGCAACCTCTGCTTGACCATATCCATCGGGGTCAACACCGCGTCACTCATCACCGTGGCGCACACCCCGGACGAGGCGTGGGCCAAGTGGTTATTAGCAGTGGGGTCCACATGAGAGAATTTCCTCTTACAAAGCTCGTATACCGAGAAATAGACGGCGTGAGCGGGGCCGGCACCGAGGCCCATTGCGGCAATGCCGCGGTAGAGCCCGGCAGGCCCGTCTGATTTAATGATGGACCGGAAGGCGGTCCGCACCCCGACTGATTTAATTGGGCAGGAGCCGAGGGCTTGCATTCGGGTTTTTATCGTGTCGACGGGGAACATCGCCATGTGTTCGGCACACCCGGCGATGGACCCGGCTACCATGAACTGCCAGAATAGGAGGCCGTCGTGGGCCTGGGTTTGGGCCTGGGTTTGGGCCTGGGTTTGGGCTTGGGCTTGGGTGGGTGAAGTGGAAACGGGTGGGTTGTCGGGTGGGCGGTGGTGGGTCCGGACAGGGTTGGTGTGGTAAGTTGGGGTCACGTCAGTGGTGGCCATTTGGGGTTTGGGACTTTGGGGTTCAAGGGAAATTGTACACTATGTTCTTACAACAGAAATGTAATAAAATTAACAAACATCAACTACTAATAGAAAGTAGCAAGTATTAATTTGACTTTGGACACTATTTATGAGTAAAGATTGAGTTCGATATCTTTTCACTGTATAAATAAGATAATAAAATATTGATATATGGGATTTTGTTTTATTTGTCTAAATAAGTAGATTAAGATATCAATTTTGATAATATGTAGTTTCATGTAGCTTAAGACATGTGAAATGTGTATTAACATTCGTACAAAAAGTAACTATGAAGAATTGATATCAATGGAGGGGATACTATCTTTTATATGTATAAAAAAAGGTAAAAATGATAAAAGATGGGACTATATGCGTGTGAGTGGAAAGGAGGGATTATTAAAAAAATGTGTCCATTGTTTACAAGTACAACTGAATGTAATAAAAAAAGACACAACCTTTGTGAATTTAGTTGGAAACTTAAAAGATTTAAGATAGAGTATTTTCTAACTTATGTATTTAGTACGGGCGAAATGCCCTATTTATAGTGTACTAGTGTGCGTGAGTCATGCGCAAATTATGTGTAATTAAGAACTTTGGATCAATATGCTTCGTTTGATCACATTTGATGTATCCATCCTTGATTTGTGCGATATATGTTCCATAGATAACTATTACAACTGCATCGACAATATTTAGGTCACTCTCTTAAGTAGCCTGTACATATTGGGTAATTTATCGTAACACACACATGTTGTATTATCTCTATAGAAAAAGTTGCTTCTTCCCTCCGCGTGACCAACCTCTTGCAAGAAAGGATCTCTTGGAACCAAGTTATTGGCATGTAATGGTCTCAGTTCTCCCAAGGTGAGCTAGATTGAATGTTCTCGACGGTCACCCCTACCTTAATTCATATATTTTCGGACTTGAGGTAAAAGAGTAATTCGACCAGGATAGCGGATGCATAACAAGTATTCACAACAGCTGCAAGAAGAAGTAAATCTAAACAAGCCCTAAAGATGGTTGAGGATACTGTCTTACGCTCAACTTAGTATCTTAGCTTGGGAAGTGGGTAATGTAGAATAAATGAACTATTTTGTATGTAATGATGTCAACTTATCTTATTATACCTCAATGTCCTCTATTTATAGGAAAGTGCTTACTTGCACCGTAAAAAAAAAAAACCATATTTCCCTCTTGGTTACCCTTAATGAAAAGAGGTGGCAAGGGCACAAAGTACAATTATGAGTACTTTTGAGGGCCAAGTGGTAGCCTATGATTGGTCTACATGTCAATATAGCATTTTTTTACCATTACAACAACATATAGTTTTCTCTTTACGTTGTACCGCATTAAATCTAATTTTCTTGGTGATTAGATTCAATTTGATTTAAATTAATTAGAATATAACAATCTCGAGAGATATTCTTGTGTTCGGGTCTTGCAATTGCTAATGTTAGATTAGATTCATTATAGAAAAAGAAATTGCCTTGAGACATTCTTCAGATCGCAAATATTCCAATATATAGTTAGACCTCAACTTCTAAACAATTATGTTATTTTGCTTATCATTTTTAATTTTACACTTTTCGACTCAAAAGACCAATCGAGGAGGTATGGGTTCTCAAATCGACACTTTTACCTGATTGAGTTGAAAGGGACTAAAAGGTTTTAGATTTGAGCATTAAAAATTCAACAATGTGAAACTCACGAGGACTTTGTCGAGTGATGCAAATGTATAACAAAAGTGTATCCAGAAGGAATGTGCATTAGCTACATGTTTACAGATCTCAAATCACTTTGTCATAAGGAGTGCAATGATACAAGAAGACGAGGTTTACTACATCATGCCCAATACTAGCCTCCCACCTCAATTAAGGAGAAACATATATATATGACCTTGGTCGCGGACAAAGACGAACTGTCAACTCAAACTCTTTAGTCTTTGTTGGTGCAAAGGATAGTTTGTTGGGTGTTACTTTTATAACCACATTTGGATTTAGGGACCTTGTGAGATACACTAGTATATATTTGGAGAATGAGAAAATGAGGCTGTAAAAGATGGAAGGTTTAGTCTGAACACACTGCATTTGTATCTGATATATGCTTTAAAACTCTCCACCTTCTCGCCATATCCCAATCCTGGTTCAAAAGATTTCTCCACTTGAATCATTCCAGCATCGTATGAGAACTTACCAAAAACACCCTCCTCCGATAAACTCCTATCTGCCAAAAGAAAAAGCAAAATAGAACTTATGACGGACTGACCGGGCCACACATATATCAGTGAAACAAATCTACCAGTCTATTTCAGAGTATGTGGTATAAAGACCATTGGATCAGATATAATACATGTGCAATAGTGGATTTATATGGGATATGACAACATTCTCATTTCATAAGCTACACAACAAATTGCCAAAAGTTTCTAAATGAAAAATTGAGTATGCATGCAAGAACCTAACTCCAAATTCTTGAAAGTAGATAACAATGACGGAAATAAGATTCTCTCAGTGTGAAATAGTAGATGGCATGTCTCAGCACTTAAAAAAATTTTTTGTTTCCGAGTCAATGCAAAATTGATGGTAGTACTACTCAAGTACTCTACTATGAGTTCATATGCATAATAGTTTGTTCTTTAGAGCGCGATGTCTAAGTAAGAATTTTTTTTACCGGGCTAGGACTTTTAGTCATTTTGGGAATAAGGCTATGTTGTTGTACTAGGACTTTGAGAGAAATAAGTCTTGCCCATTCTTAACATAGCTTCAATGCAGAGTCTTTTTGAATTTCATCCAAATGGCAAAAAACTCTCAAAATTTTTTGGGTGACTGCTTATTTGAACCCCTTTTTCATGTTTAACAACTAAGTAACACAAAGGACATATTTAGGATACTTAGAAGAATGATAGTAATCTAATGAAAATGTTAAGAAATTAAAGTCTCTAGATGAAACTTAATAAATTATAGAGTTGCATTCACTCAATCGCGCACACACCATCATGACATGCTTTATCACATAAACAAGAAACATTATAATATTACTTGTTGTCAGTGCTGCTAATATAACAACAAACGGGCTCCATTCATGGTGACGTTTCACACAAGCAACAAGCCCACTATCACAAACACACATTCTATTAATGTCCCTGAATAAATAATTTGTTCATCGTATGGCACTCCCGCAGCAATCTCGTCCAAAGGACAATATGCAAGAATAGAATTAGTAAGGGCAACCAAGTCTGGTTGCATGACATTTTGTAATTTTTGGCTTCAAAATTAACATCATGGTAATACTCCAGTTTGGAATGAACCAATAAAATAAGAAATAAAGGCAAACGTCATATACCGTAATAATATCTCGATACACAGACGAAGGCCCCTGTGATGAGAACTCAGGTACATGAACACCTCGCTAATAATTACAAAATTTATAACCCGATATCCTCACATAAAGTTCACTGTTAACATACAAAGCATAACATCAAACAAGGAAATAATTTAATACATTGGAAATAATCAGCATATAAGAAAGGATATGGCAACTTTTTATGATTATTGGATTCGATGAAGATCATTGTAAAAGCTTTCTTATGATAGAGTGGATTGACTAATAATGTGATTAAATATTGAGACAGACATGAAAAAGCCAGGAGAGTAACTACTAAGGCAATAACTTTAGGACAAATAATAACTCTAGGTAGTAGATTTCTACTTACAAGTCATTTCAATGTCCAAAAAGTATATTTGAAATTAACTCTATACTTGGTTTGAATGCATCTTTAGCACATATTGAGCATACCAAAATGCAATCTTAGTTGTTTCAATAAATAAAGCAAGTAACAAAAGTATTTGGGAACCAGACATAATAGAAAGAACTTGAATTTGTTGTGCATATCTCATAAACTATCACATTTATCCTTACTTATTGTGGTAATTGCATCTAAATGGGGTTTCAAGAGTATAATATAATCTATCTAAGTAGGTGTTGCTACACATAATTCGACAGAATCAGGTGTGATAGTGTGCAAAACACTTTCTTGCCCCTTTGATCGTTGTCTGAAGCTGTAATCACAAAAGTCATTTAGAATTATTTTCTCATTATAAACAAAGCTTGAGCTATCACAAGTTTCAGCCAACTACGTAAGGAGAATAAAGGATTTATGAGTTGGTAGATTGTATGAAACTCGCTACATACAATTAAATAAGCAATGTCAAATAAATAAGTTTCATTGCAAAAACACAGAATGACAAGTGTCTCGTGTTTGAAACTTATTCGAAATTTATCTAAGATCAGAAAGCCACATTCAAGATTAAATATCTTCATACCAAGTGCATCAACTCCTCTTTTAATCGCAACCTCTGCCTGAGTCACTAACATTTTCTCAGTTGTGAAGCACCCATATTAACATTACATGGCATACATGCCATAACTTACTATCTTGGGCAATGGACCTCTATTACCACCCGGTAAACATGTAAGTATAACACTTTTGGGTGCGTTAAGAGTCACATCACCTATATAATCATTTTGGAGTTTATCAAATTGTGCTCGTACCACTTCTTGAAATAATGATATAAAATCAACTATGTCATGTATTGCTTTCTGAAAAGCTCTCTTGATGTGATCTCTATTGATACAACATGATATACATCCAAGTGCATAAGTAGATAACTGCGCTAAAGGCTGGACACCACAAAGAAATTTTCAAGATGCCCCTATCAAACGTAGCAACTCTATCTCTTGTTGCCACCAATAATCCACAAAAGAGTCCATGATTTGACAATCTGGTAATATAATTTCTACGAGCATGAATGTTCCTAATAATTGACATTCAGCACGAAATAAGAAAACCTGTCATATATGGTTTGACAATCTAGTGCTAAACTTTGTATAGGTGATGATTCGATATAGACAACAACAAGAACATAGCCTTGTTCCCAAAATGATGTGAAGACTAAAAATATATATAAATCATCACATTGTACCATCAATTATGAAAAAACAATGAAAAGTTGATAGCATAAAAACCGGGAGTAAAAAAGACATGATGGTAATTTGGAGGTAAGATAGCTACAAAACTAGAGATTAATGTCACTTTATAGATATGTTTACATAAGCAATTGACAACCTAAAAAGGGGATGCTGGTCAATTAAATAGTTGTTACCCCATCATTCTATACATACTCGCATACTATTAAACATCACACGAGCTGTAACTCTGTAAGTAATTGATTCAAACTCTAGCAGTATTACAATAACTAGCTTTAAATCTCATGCAATACTTAAGACAAATACCTGATATTATTATCGATTATATGATATGTAATTGTTGGATATATTATCACTTTTACATATAGGATAATCGCATTCATCATTGAGTTCATACTCATTAGTTATTCTCTGAATAATACATTATACTCTTTCACTCCTTATTGTGAGCGCAACGGGACCCCCACGTAAAACCATGTG
>CAAKMY010049131.1:0-23285 GCA_901111285.1 Corrigiola litoralis | reverse complement strand
TATTCTTGGCAAATTTTCCTTATTATTATTATTATTATTATTATACAGCAGCAGGGATGGAGTACTTTGATGAGATTGGGTGATAGGCAAAGGAAAGAACTTGAGGCTTTTCTCATACTGCAACTAACATTAGACGATGTCATATCATAACATAGAGATAACATCGTCACTACTCACTACCACCAACTTCCATCATCGACAACTTCAACTCTAAAAGTTTTTTGTAGATAACCCTAAAAAACAAAGTATCCATCTAGTTTTGGATAGGAAGTACTCACAAGAAAAAGAATGATTAACACTAGCAACATTGATTCACACATCAAACTTAAGCTAGCAAGTACTAACCCTTTACGTGAGTGCTCTCCAGCAACATAATTTGAAATAGCAGCACAAGTTTTTTTGTAGTTTTAAGACCCTTCCTTCCAACATTTGCGAGTTCTCCGACATGACATAAGTAAGACAAATGTAACTGCACCTACTCCTAGCCAACAGGACTATCTGGTCATCATTCATCTCATTCCATCCAATGGTTGCAACGCTAACTCATCCACACCACAATCTCAATTTTACTTTATCGATCGAGATGTCACTGCAGTACTTCACAAACAAATTTTATATACTGTCATAAAGCACTGCGGAATTGTTTCTGCTCACTACTAAGGTCTCCCCTAATCACACCAGTGCATCAATCAAGGGAACAAAACCTTCAAAATCCAATTTTATGACACAACATGATAGATGCATCCCGAATCGCCAATGCAGTCAAGTCATTTCTTTGAAACAGACATGCCGAAATCAAACAAACAAGGGCTCTCATCGTTCATTCCTTTGGCCACACAGATGGACATAGCATAACCTAAATGCGCCTATAATAAATTCTCAAATACAAATTATCAAAAAGACGGTCTAATTTTAAGTTAAGATAAGACTAGTCACAAGTTAAGTTAAAGTGATCTCTTCCCATCAACATTGTAAAAACAATGACCAATATGCAACTAATTTTAACTTGAAATTAAACGGTCAATCTGATCCCACATTCAGTGTCCTAAATCTTCAGTCTACAAAGTACAGAAGACTTATACTAACAAGTAGTAAAGGATAAATCTTGAAAACCACCATCAACTTTGCAACACCACCAACAACAACAACAAAAGGAAAAAAAAAAAATAAAAAAAGCTAAGAACAACAAAAAGAGACAAAGAAAGCAACATACTGAATGCGAACTTTAGGAACAGAGTTGGAAAAATATCGAGTAAGATTGTCATGAACCCAGCTCTGAGCAACCTTCAAGGAGTGGTTCAAGGCAGGGAGCATGGAGTTAGGTATGCCAACAATGACATCAATTCTAGACCCAGAAAGAGCTTGGAGGACAGAAGGGTCTGCATCAAAGAGCCTAACTTTGGTGACATTGTTGGCCTTCAACAGCTGCACTACCTTGTCAGGAGGCAATGGGTGGGATGCATTTCTTCCCCAGTTCACTCCTATGGCTGTTGTGGAAGCCACAACAACAACCATGTAACTTGAGCTACATATGGCCAAGATTGTAGCTGCCACTAGTACATAGCGGTTTATCTGAGCCATGTGTTATGATCCCACCTTCATTCACTAGGAACTTTGGTCTTATTTTAGTGAGCGAGTGAGACTGTGGTCGGAATCTTTTGGTTCTTTCTTGACTCAGGTTGGGACTTTGGATAAATGAGGTTCAGGTACGCACACTTGCATATAGCGAGACAGCAAAAGGGGCTTTAAGTTTTAACGTTACATTTTTCAACTGCTCCAGATAAAAAGATGTTGTCTCTTTATGCTGTCCGTAATTGGAGAGACAGGAAAATGTAGATCAATACAAGAACTCTTTCTTAATCAAGTGATTTCTTTTAGTTAATCTTGTCTACTCGAAATTTAGGCAAAAATGACTTTATTGATGAATAATTCCGTATTCTAAATTTTCAATTTATTAGGGAATACAATGACAGTATTCTCGATACAACCAAGTAGAAATTGGCTAGGGAGTCGGTTGAAAATATTCTAATGTACCTATGAACACTTAATAGGCCTTACAAATTGTCATGATTCATGAAGCATACAAGTCTAGGTAATAACGTTGCTACGAAGTCTCTAGGCTAATACTGGTTAAGACTTAAGACAAAGTCCGCCCCTTTCTTCACACAACCAAGTACCAACAATTAAGCTCTCGTATGAACTGAAAAAAGAAAACACTAGATAGATAAGCTAATTCGATGACTCAATATTACTATTAACCAACCCTTCTAAGTTTGTGTATTAATAAAGATGGGGGTTTTGGACAGGTTGCATGAGACATAGGAGTTTGTAGGAAAATTCAGATCAACTCGTCCTATGCAAAAAATCACAATTCACAACCATTGACTATTGCATATAATGCACTGCTTAATATACAAGCTAGTATACCTTCATGCTCTTCATAATGAATCTCACCGGTGGGAATCAAAATCACAAGGGACAGGTATGGGGAGGCCAAAACGAGATTCCATTCACCGATTTCTTAACTCCCACTGTCAAACTACAAAAAAAAATTTAAAGACTAGACTCAACCAAGAATGCCAAACACTCAAGCAGGAGTCACTTATCAAAAAAAGACAAGACTTCGACCATAGGCAACGACGAGAATTTAACAAAAAGCAGCTACCATGGTTCTATGCCAAAACCTTAAACTTCTGTCTCAGCTGCAACACTATTTCTTGATCGACAAGGCTATAAAAAGAAAGGCGCTTCAAACACTTGTAACAGCAAAACTATGGTCCTAAGCCAGCCAACATCTGAGCATAGCAATTCCAGAAACTAATCAAACAGTAGCAGCTGCCTTCTCTGCATTCCTCTTGCGTGCTTCCTCGATGATGGTTAGCTTAATACCCTTACCCTTGGGAAGAGAGACCCAGGGTTTTGTTCCCTTGCCGATGATAAACACATTACCCATACGGGTAGCAAACTCGTGACCTAGAGAATCCTGGATGTGAATGGTTTCGAAGCTTCCCTTATGCTTCTCCCTGTTCTTGATGACTCCCACACGCCCTCTGTTTCTTCCTCCAGTGACCATGACAACATTCCCGACATCAAACTTGATGAAATCTACGATCTTGTTCTCCTCCAAGTCTAGCTTGATGGTGTCGTTAGCCTTGATGAGGGGGTCGGGGTAGCGGATGGTCCTTCCATCGTAAGTGTTGAGGTATGGAATTCCCTTGCTACCAAACTGCACGTTGCGGACCTTGCATAGCTTGAACTGCCACAAATCCCTGATGTTAGCATAATCCTAGAAAATGTGAGTTAAAAATGTGAAATCAAAAGCAAACAGCCAAAACCGACCTTAGCCTCCTCGTCTCTGAGTGAGTGGAGCCTGAAGCGACCTTTGACATCGTACAAAAGACGGAAGTTCTCATTTGTCTTGGGGATAGAAATGACATCTGAAAATAAGGACAGGGTCATTAACCTTCTCAAATGGACATAATCAAGTGCATCCAACTCAGAACAAATAGCAGCTAAGAGGTGGGGGGGGGGGGGGCTTTGCAAATCCCAATGCGAAGATTAGCAGATGATCACCTAAAATTCGATAAAAATTATTCTATCAAACCAAGTGGGGTGATCGAAGAAGCGATAAACAGGTAGAGCAAGTTCAGGTTCATACCCATGAAACCAGCAGGGTAGGTCTTGTCAGTCCTGACCTTTCCATCAACCAAAATTTGGCGTTGCATAAGAATAGCAATGACCTCACGGTACACCAAAGCATACTTCAACCTATTACGCAAGATCAGGATAAGGGGCAAGCATTCCCTTGACTTGTGCGGACCTGAGGATGGCTTGGGGGCCTACACAGCAGCATAACACACTAGTTAGTTATACAAAAAAACCAAATGCTAAATAAAACAATGGTTTCGCCAGCATGGTATCTGGGGTAAACAAGAGAATCATTGAACTTACAAATGCTCCACCGAGCTTGTCAAGCATCCAATGCTTGGGGGCATTGAGCCTCTTCAAATGCTTCTTCAAACCTCTAGCCTGTAAACCAAAAGGCAACATCACATGTTAACACATATTTAGTCCATCGTGACGGAGGGCAGACGTGCATTCAATGGCTTCACGATAAGTCAACATCACAGGTAAAGCAGAGACCAATGCTAAACTGAGCTTTTTGATTGACTTTAATACATTAGTCTAACAGAGAATGCACGAGTACGGCCGAAAACCATGACTTGTCAATCCATTGACACTAAATTTCTCCTGATTAGGGCAGCTAATCGACAAGCAAAACAGTACACATTCTCTTTATAAAATTACTATAACCAAACGTACAAAATGCGAAAGAGTGAAATAATGTTTTCGATAGTACCCACAAAGATAGTACTTAAGTATTATGCAAAGCATCCAATCAAGTTGAAAAATTGTGCAGCGCGACACCATCTCGTAAATTACTTAGACAACCGAGCTTTTTGACTCGAACATACCGCATAGCACCACATATCCTAACTAAAACAAAACAGTAGACAGCAAACCAAATTGCACTAGTTATCCCGATATCCACACAAGCAACAAACCCTAGCGACCACACCAAAAATGACACCGCAAACTTCATTCAACCAGAAATCATTCGTTTCTAAAATATCTAACTGTGAGAAAAAAGGCCACAAGTTTAACATCGAAAATGCAAACTTTCTATGATGAAAACAAAAACCCAGAAACGACAGTGAGCCCAACAAGCGTAGAAAAATGCGAGATTCGAAAATGGGGTTTCATATACTGTTTGTTAGTAACAACAATGTGCAGATGAAACTGATATATAAACACAACATCAGAGTAAACAGAGAACATAGATGAAAGAAAGAAAGTGATGAAGAGAGAGAGAGAGAGACCATGATGTGGATATGGTGACCCGGCGGTGGTGCTCCTGCTCCTGCTCCTGCTGCTGCTGGGGTGTGCTACTTACTGAGTTGAGTTGTGGAAATGCTGCGCTAAAACCCTAGCCCCCTCTATTTATATCACCCCTCCCTCTTTAACTCTTTACTCCTCCCTCTTTCTTTCTTCACTCTTTACACACCCCCAAACGCTGTCGTTTCTACTACCTTATTTTACTTGCACCTTTTTTATTTTATTTTTCTTATATATTTAACTCTCCTATTACTTTTTTTTTAAACAAAAAAACATAAAGTAAAGGATTACTTGAGAAAAATATTATGGACTACTTGGTGGATTTATGAAATGTTTTAGTTGGGTATTCGTCGAATCACAATTGGGTATTAATTGTAAATATCGTGTTATGAGTGAGAAATTGTTGGAATATTTTACACTCTGATGTGACTTTCAAATTGACTCACTTCAAGTATTCGAGAGTGTGATTATCATAAACTATAATGTAAATATAAGACACGTTAGAATAACTCGACTTGAAATAAGAAAAGTAAAAAATTAAGCATTGCAAAGAGTCGTCCTATGAAAACACATCATCACAATAACTTTGTCGTGACACACGAGCACAAATCAATGTTCATCATCCTATAAGAAACACATACACTTGGTGACATATGACGAATAACCAATGACATGTTTTATACGATGAGGTCTTATAGCGACTTCCAATTCACTGTAATTTTACTATAACTCTTATGCAATTATATATTGTAGCAAGTAGAACACTCTACACAATGTTGTGTTTGTTTATATCCTTTTAGACTATAACAAAATTATCTTCGTAAAAATATATACTCAACAATATGAAAAGGTTCAATAATATCGGAGCATGCTAATGGGAGCATGAGACCATGATTCACATTATGCTTACACCAAAATGCAAAGACATTGTAAATAAGACAATATTGGGTGGAATATAACATAAAAAGCACGTACAGTTAGTTCCTGATGTTAACCACCATAATATCATAAATACTTGGGTTGTCACATATACCAGATGTTAAGTCACTAGCTAACCATTATTTAAACCTGTCTAGTATTGCTGTCATTTTTACGAAGTTGTGAGTTTGTGACCAATAACCAAATTATTGGTATGTCTTAATGATTAAGGTCTTGTTTGATTCACGTGAATTTTTGGTTATTTCAATTCGGTTGATTACAAAATTAGTGGCCTTTTGCAACTCCAATAGTTAATTGTAGCTACTTTCGCTACCTTTTAATCCATTATAGCAATTTAAACATAAAATTCCATATAATTTTAGTTTATTTCCATTTTCCTTTCAACTTGATCCTATATGTATTTGTTGAGGGTGCGAGTCTTTAACGTAACAAAATATATTATCTCTCCCCATGACTCTTGTTTAAGAGAAGCAATGGTTTTCATGACTAATGGTAATTCATTGTAGGCACATAATGTTTGAAATAAGTTTAACGAGGATGTAGGACTCATATAGGCACTCTTTATAAAGGCAATTCTCAAACTTTGTTTTTCCTTTATTCAGTGTCACATGCATGTTAGTAATTCAATGATCTCAATTGCCAAAATTGCGTTCTCATCGAAGCCCATGAAACAAAGGACACATAAAACCGACCTTGCAACATGCGCATTTAGGGACATGACCACACAAGTTCAAACACATATGAGCAACACTAACCTATGCAAACGAGCATATAAAATATGACTTAGCAGGTTTACTTCAGGTCATGAGAGGAAGAATATATAGAAAGAGTCTTCAGTTATGTAATATCACCCGCCATATAAGAAGATTGCTCTCAACTCCCCTAGCTTTGACAGTAATATATTATGTATGTATGTACGAAGTAGTTATAAACTCCTAGTCTACTAGAGGGAGGTGTTTAGTAGGATGCTACGCCTCTCGTGTTTTTTAATTTGCTTCTCATGTTGATTAAACACGTGCTTTGACCGTTGTAAAAAAAAAAAAACAAATAGTAAATGATACATTTATACATTGCACCACATAGTAACCCCTAATTATCTTGTTCTTCATCATGTGATGCTATACACCAACAATATTGAGAATCTCGCAAGTTTCACCTCTTATTTGCTTCTTTTAAAAATTGAAAAAAACAAAAAAAATGCAGTAGACCCACCCGGTATAGAAAAGGCCAATCGGAGCAAAGAAAAACCCGACCCGACCCGACCCGAAAGGTGATAATCTGAAAGGATGGATGAGTGTCTCTTCTGTTTTCTTGCAAGACAGAGTTAACTCCTTGGGAGCTTCCTCATAGTAGTATCATACAATACACAGTACACACTTTTCTTCGCAATATTAGCAGGGGAACTCATTGATCATCTTCTCTAAGTTATAACTTCTTTTGCCAGAGCATTGATACTATTTGATCAAATCAGTTTGAGCAATTACAATGAGTAGCAACGCGGGAGGTGATTCCAGCAATGCTTCAAGCTCAAATGCTTCCGCAGAGAATCCCCGGCCCCCAATAGAACCCTTTCGCCTGCCTACTCCTGAGGAGATCCGTGGCCAGGATATCTGGAACAATTGCGCTGTTCGCAGCGTCGTCAGCGGCGTCATGGGTACTTTTCCCTTTTCCTTTATTTCAATGTCATTTTGGCATCTGGGTTGTTCTTGATTTTCTGCTACTGCTGCTTAGTTATTACAAATTCCATTTATATTCAACTGTTCAAGTGGGAGCTGGGGATGGGGTTTTTCAGGGGTTTATGGTTAATGCATACCACGTGTGTTTGACGAATTGCCGGAACCTTTCATCTGAGCTACGCGTCTCCGAATTTAACATGTATATGTTTGTGCTTTGTGACTGAGGCTGTCATTTATGATGACTGAGGCTTGTTTGGTTGGGTGTAATGCAATCACTCTAGTAATCACCCAATTTAACCTAAATAGGGTGGGGAAATTAGGAGAGAGGGGGAGGAATTGCAATTACCATTACAAGCTTAGAGCTCTAATAGTAAAAACTCATGTAATAGTCAAAGATCACTTCAAATTTGTTCTTGTGAGGGACTTATGAGGGGGTTTAAGGGTAGTGCATTATGCATATCGTGTTTGTCCATTTGCCTGAACCAACTTTTGTAATTGGCGTGTCTCCGAATTCACATTTATGTGATTTCTGACTGAGACTGTTGGATCTTGATTAATGAAGATCACTTTAAATTTGTTTTTTTTTTTCAATATATTTTTCTATATTGTAAGTGACTTTTGAGGGGTTTACGGGTGAGTTTGGGATTGTACTTTAAGTCTGCAACTTTACCTTTTTGATGGAATGATTGTTCCCAAAATCAGTAAACCATGTTTCTTGATGTAATTAGTTGATTAGTGAGTGACACTCTCTGGCCTTTCAAAGTGAAGATACTTCGAATTTGTCGTTTTTTTTTTCTTTTTATCGTGAGTGACTTTTGTTTGGTCGGCATCATTGAGTGCGAGTGTGTCATAGTTTGGTGCTTGAAAGTGTGGGTCTTTTGATGGGGTGTTTGCTGCTTATGGAGATTTGTAGGAGGTGGACTTGGGGTGATGATGGGGTTGTTTTTCGGAGCGTTGGACAATCCAATTATGCAAGATACGATGACGACGAGACAGCAACTCGCTTATACAGCTAGACAGATGGGTCAGAGAAGTTGGAGTTCTTGCAAGACGTTTGCGGTCATGGGCTTTGTTTTCTCTGCGGCTGAATGTGCTGTTGAGAAGGTACTTTCTACATCTTCAATCAGATTTATGAATGGCTTTTTTGTGAGTTGTTTCTTGGACTAATTGTTGTTGCTTTTCTGAAGTATCGGGCAAAACACGACACAACAAATACTATGGTTGCTGGATGCGTGACTGGAGGTGCACTTTCTGCAAAAGGTTGGATCTGAGTAACTTTTACAATTCTTATTGTTTTGCGTGATGCATACGTGTCTGTGCTGAAATTTATTGTTTACCTGTTCTACATTTGAGTCTGGTTGGATTTACTGCTAGGATTTACAATGGTAAAGTTTGATTCTCCTCCTTTTCATTTAAGATTGAGCTTATTAGTAGGTACCCCTGAGCCTGGAGTATTAATGTGGTTGGTCAGGTTTAATCATCGTATGGGTCTTTACATAAAACATAAGATACTTTTGTTTATCCAATCGAGCATAATAGTATATCAAATGTAGTTGTACCATCCTGCCTGTTCCTGCATATGTTAGGTGTCATTGGTGTGCAGCTGTTGGTCAGTATCTTTTAGGTATGTGACCGAAAGAGAGAATCTGGAGTTGGTTTACACCATGCAATGAAATGAAATTCTTTTGCTTTCCTATCTTAAATGTTCACGTGGACTTGTGTGTGGAATTTAAGGAGTTGGAAGATCAGGGCTCCTTGCTTATTGGTGTTTTTTTGCTGGAAAGAAGTGTAAAAGAAGAGAAGTTGTTAAAGCGAATAAAACATGTCATTGATTTTGTTTGACTATACATGGCTACAACCTGAGATTGTTAATTTTCAACTCTTTAACATTGCCTAGGTGGGAGTGCCAGTGAATGGTCTTTTCCATGCTCTATCTGCTAGTCATTACTGCTTCCGCTTCTTCTTTGCCTATATCTGCTTTTTGAAAGTATTTCAGTTACTTGTTAGTATTTTCCGTTTACTACTTTCTTTCTCAAAAATGTTTCATTCGCGGGCTCTTTTGAGACCCTTCCTACTGATCTTGACTAATTAGCTTAAGACAGCTTACAGCCATCCCCCAATGCATTTTGGTTTGCTGTTGCTCTACCCACTCCCCTTGCCAACAGGGAAAGCCAAAAGGAGAAGGTCGTTAGACTATACGATTCCTTTGAGTCTACTTTCTATAATGTCATACCTTCTGAAGATATATGTGTGAATTAAGATCCATTTCTCCATGAATATGCACCATTATTGGGCGCCCACGGGCTAGTGCTTGGTTTTTAAGTAGTGTCCTATATGGCTATTTCCGTAATCCATGTCACTAAATGTGAAGTCTCCTTGATTTACGATCAAGCTCGCCTGTTGTCCATAGACTTATTTTATTCTGTGTGTTCTAGGTGGTCCACAAGCAGCTTGTGCTGGTTGTGCAGGCTTTGCTGCTTTCTCAGTTCTCATAGAGAAGTTCTTGGAGAGATACGAGTGATCCAGAAGTGACATCTGGAGCTATGGGCATTAAATTTATTCCACCTCCCGGAGGCGAGAGCCCGTCAAGATAGCTGCTGAAATTTTCACCTGATAGTTGCATTAGCCTGATTCTACGTTCAGGTCATTGACATGATTGATACCGAATTCTTACTGTGTACTGTATGAAATAATGATAGATTTTGTCTTGCAAGAAGAAATAGGTATTGCTAAAAATTTCCGTCCTTTTTTTTTTTGTGGCTTTTCGTTTACTTGATATCCTCTGCTGGTTTAGATCGTATTTGTACAATCTAACTCCAGTTTGCTAGTAAAGAGGTGTTGTTTCATACCCGATACATCCCAAGTCCGCTTTATGTATGTTTGCATCATGTATACTGTATTCGCTTCTTCCTGGCTTTGTATTGCAGATAGAGCCTAAAATCAATTAGAGAAAAGAAAAGGCAGGGAGAAAAATCAAACGAAAGTGACATTCCATCTCCATATTATAAAAACCATTGGCCCTTTGTGCTTGATGGCGTCGCTAAGTTAAAGAAAATTCTACCTTGGGGGAGTGTCTGCTGAAAGAAGACTTCATTTTGGTGTCAGCCGCCCAGCCTTGTACTGTTTTCCAAATTCCAAGTGATCCATTTCTACGAAGAAGTCTCCTCTTGTAGTCTTGTTAACGATAGCCGCGTCTTTCGCTAATTTGATTTTGGATCCTAGTTAGGACTCAAGTTAAACCAAAGACCTTGGCTGACCTAGGAGCCTAACTTTTGTCACTGTGTACTTGACTTGGAAGGATCGTGCCAATATATAAATCCACATATGGCACACTAACTAAACCGGTAACCACTCATCATTTATCTCATCTTACCCATGCAGGTTTGAGGGTTTCACCCGAAACAAACATGCATGCTTTGGTGAAGATCTCCGTTTTTTTGTTAGTAGCCTCCTTAGAACTATTGAATCCGGCTTTAGTTGCAGCTAGAAGGTTAGTTTCTAATGGCTTCTTAACGGTTGATCTCGTTCATCGTGAATCACCACTCTCTCCCTACTACAACTCTTCCATGTCACCACAAGCACAGCGAGAGAGAGCAGGCCGTGGCTCAGTCTCACTCGGCCACCATATTCGCCTGTCCTCTGCGTACTATGACATTAAAGATGTCAACACAGACTTAGTCCCTAACGGCGGGGATTACGTCATAAAATTCAGTATTGGCACCCCACCTACTGAATTTTACGCAGATGCGGACACTGGCAGCGACCTTATATGGCTCCAGTGTTCACCTTGTCAGAGTTGCATCAAACAACAATCTCCTCTTTTTGACCTAACCAAATCTTCAACGTACCAAAAAATCCCTTGTAGCTCTCAATCCTGCTACTATCCTGATGTTGCAAGTGGTTGTCCCGTAAATAGCCTCAATAATGACTCGTCATCATGTGTTTATGAGGTATCATATGGAGATACAACAAGCAGTTTTGGCAATCTAGCCACTGATACCATTAGCTTCCCTTCAACTGCATCGGCAACTTTTCCCTCCTCCATTTTGGGGTGTGGGTTTGACCAAAGCGGCACAGGATTCGGTCAATCTGATGGAATCCTCGGGTTGGGGAGCGGGCCATTGTCTTTGGTCTCGCAACTCGGTGCAAAGATCAACTACAAGTTCTCCTACTGTTTGACTCCCTTGTCTTCAATGGTTAACAGCAAGCTAAAGTTCGGAGTTGATGTTACAGGCCAGGGAGTGGTATCAACCCCATTTATGACTGGAAACCCTCCCACTTATTACAATGTCATGCTTGACGGGATAAACGTTGCCAACAGTTCAATCCCGGTGGCACAGAATATAATCATCGACTCTGGTACTACATACACATACCTACACGATGAGGTGTATGCCGGAATCAGGGCTGCCATGGTCGATGCCATCGGGCTCAAACCAGTGCAGGACCCTCCTGGATATACAGACCTTTGTTATGAAACACCACAATCAGGTCAAGGTTTTAATCCTCCTGATGTGGTGTTCCAATTTACAGGGGCTGATGTTGTGCTAAAGGCAACCAACACTTTCAGAACTGTGGGGAGCTTGACTTGTTTGGCAATACGGCCTGTGGCAGCTAATAATATCATGGTCTTTGGGAATATTGCTCAAGTAAACTTTGAGGTTGGGTATGATCTACAAGCAAAGCTGGTGTCTTTTGCCCCGGCAGATTGCAGTCAACAATAACTACAGGCATTCAGTCATTCACCATATACAATATCTACTTGTACTCCTAGCTAGTATTCTCTTTGATGTTCGGTTTGTTTGATCTTCTTACTTATGTCATCACGAAAATCTATTGTGTTCCCGTATGTAACTAAATGATTGTGTAACTTTTCAATTTGAACAAGAAAAGTCAAATTTCTATAAATAAAATATATAATGTTACAAGAAACTCGTGGTGGTCTTAAATCTTAATACTAAGATCTTTTGTACCAAGCCGCACACCAATGAATATCATAGCCTAACAATAGAGATAACAGGCGCAAAAGCCCGGATATACTTCCTTAGTTTTATTCAATCATAGCTTAATATTTGGATTTTACACTGGGACAATAAAACTACTAAACAAATGAGAAAATATAATCACTTTAAATGAGACCCACAAAGCTCTGTTCTCTTCACATGAATTCGAGCGAGTTTCAGTTCCTTTCAGTTCTTTTCTTTAAGTTCCTTCCAGTTCTCTTCAGGTCCTTTCAGTTAATTACTTCTATTTTTGTAACTCATTTCAGTTGCTTCAGTTCCTTCCAGTCCTATCTAGTTCCTTCTAATTCTCTTCAGTTCCTTTCAATTCTTTCCAGTCCTCTTTAGTTCTCTCCAGTTTCTCCCAGTCCGCTCCAATTCAGTTTAGTGCAGTTTTGCGAATTTCAGCTGAAGAGAACAGGGGCAGTGCCACATAAATCAAGGACAAGTTTTTAAATCTCAAACACTTGTTAAAAGACAGTTTTGCGAGTTTCAACTGAAGAGAACATAACAAGTAAATGAAACACCATAAAAAGTAAAGACATTTTCATATGAATGAAACAGAATGATGCTCCACAACATATCAATGAAATCGTCAGATGAATTAGCTAACAATAGGTCAATAGCCCCTCCAATGTAGGAAAGTTTTAGGTACACTTGAGAGTCAAATACTTCGCTTTAAGTATTTTAAAGAGATTTATGAAAAAGTGTGTATGTTCCAGGGAACACACATTGTAGACGGTATCCAAGTACGTGTGTGGTAAGTGCTAACAACCACTATAGCAGTAGTAGCCAGTAAGCTCATGTCGATGACGAACAAGAAGGAAGTGGTGTGCGTGACTGGCGGCAGCGGCTACATCGGCTCGTGGCTAGTCTCTCTCCTCCTCGACCGCGGCTACACCGTCCACGCCACCGTCAAAGATCTCAAGGATGACAATGAAACCAAGCATCTACAAGCCTTGCCAGGAGCTGCCACCCACCTCAAATTATTCCAGATTAATCTTGTTGATTACGATACTATATTGCCCGCTGTTACCGGCACTGCTGGCGTTTTCCACCTCGCCTCCCCTTGCATCGTTGACAAAGTCCACGATCCTCAGGTGAATCGCGATTTTTCAAAAGAGACGGTCTAATTTCAACTTAAAAATAGTTGTAGTCACAAATTTAGTTAAATGTCACTTTAAACCCACGTCATCCAAAAAATAATAAATAAAAATAAAGTGACAACTTTAAGCCATAAAGTGATCAAATGAGTATATTATACTATTGTATAAAAATGGTGTCATAGGAAATGAGCTAATGATAATTATATTATGGTGATGAGTAAAACAGGAGCAATTGCTGGACCCGGCGATAAAGGGGACGAACAATGTGCTGAGAGCGGCCAAGGAGGCGGGTGTGAAGCGGGTGGTGGTGACGTCGTCCATCTCCGCGATCACGCCTAGCCCCAATTGGCCTGCTGATAAGATTAAGAATGAGGAGTGTTGGGCTGATGCTGATTACTGCCAACAAAATGGAGTATGCCACTTTAGCTCTTTGTGATCACATTTAGTAGACTACTTATTGATGGTCTGCCTTTGTTGGTTAAATGTTGATACTATTTGAAATGATATTGCAAGCTCTAATTTTGGCTCCCATGCTTATAATTGACACACATTGGTTTCGATCATGTACAATGATGTATGTAAGCTATATTATGAGCTGTGTATATGATTGGAAAAGCTGTTGTGTGGGAGTCTTGTGCTTACCACTTCAAAATTTAATAAAAGGTCACTCATATCAGCTAGTAATGCTAATGTTATATACTCTTATTGACTTTTTAAAGCTTTTCATGGTTGCTTCACCCGGTCAAGTTTTGTTCTTGAGCTTGATGTTTTAGTCTTTTGGTCAAGTCGGCTATGACATGTCTTGAAATCAATGTGTAGATTAATGCTGCCATTATTGATGCTATTGTTTGATTTTGTGTTCACTACATATTCTGAATAAGGCGGTCAAAAGAAAAGGTTTTCGACTCAAGTTGACTGGTCATTTGGTTTTGATAATGTTGAGTTGTTTCTGGATGTGTATCGACTTTGGATTCTATGCTTAAGTCTTGAAGGCGTTGTCTTCTCATTCTTCTTGTTCTAGTTATGGTATCCGCTTTCAAAGACGTGTGCTGAAAAGGCAGCTTGGGAGTTTGCTAAAGAGAATGGGTTGGACGTGGTCGTAATGAATCCAGGCACTGTGATGGGACCTGTTCTGCCACCCACTCTAAATGCAAGCATGTTAATGCTTCTCCGCCTTCTTCAAGGTAATTATACTGACAAGCTCGCTATGTTTTGCATCTCTTTTAGCCTTCTTCAAGTGTGAAGAATCAAGCAGTTACAATAGAAAACTCTCTTTAACAGATTATTCTAACAACTGAAATGGATACACTTCTTACAGGACTAATACTGAACAAAAAGGGTATGACCTCACTCAGTTCAAGCTACATAATATCACAACAATAATTAAGGAAGAATAGATGAATTTTAGAATGTGCTACAGACACACCTATCACTCAGAAAATAATCAAACAGAAAAAGAATATGAGATGCATAAAAACTTACAGTTAATTACTTCTAGCAAGCAGCTGTCCATCCTCCAATCAGAGCTCAGCCTTTAAAACACAATGATGATCCTTTTTTGGTGCCCTGAGCTTTCCAATCTAAGCAAGCAGCTCACAGATATTACACCACGTACAAGTTTAGTGTAACATTTGAGTGATGTGTATATTCAGCTGGTTAATACTAAGTGTGCTGCTGTTAAGAGCTTTTTGAGATATCCTGTTTTGGTTTTAAAAGGGGTGACGTTAAACACATTTTAGATTCCAAAGACCCTGGTTTTCTATATATCTTCGCTGAAGATTTTTGTTTTTTTTTTCCAGTTTGCCGCTGTTGTTTTTGATGTAAAACTCGGGAAGGTTAAACTTTGCTTACTGTAGCCTCGTTTTCCCTTGCAAACAAGTGACACAACAAATTCCGAATCTGCTTTGTTCTGGTAGTTATAAAGATTGTTTGATTTGCAAAACCATCTTTGAGGAAGTAGTTCCAAAGAAATTGCAGTTTTTGCAATAATTTCACTTTTGATGGTCTGTCCACTATTCAGGCTGCACGGAAACTTACCAAAACTTCTTTATGGGATCTGTCCATGTTAAGGATGTCGCACTGGCGCATATATTAGTGTATGAAAACAAATCTGCTACTGGGAGGCACTTGTGCGTGGAAGCTATATCTCATTACGGGGACTTTGCTGCCAAAGTTGCAGAAGTAGTCCCAGAGTATAATGTGCCAAGGTAACCAAGATATCAACTTATGCTTTTATCTTACAATCACTGCAAATTGGTTCACAACTAGTTATGCTATTCTGGACTTGCATGGCGAGTTCATTGCATACCCATAGGCCCACAACTTTCTTGAGGCTTTCCTGTTAGTTCCTAGCTTACCTCAAATTTCATGAACTATAGCTCTTCTCATCAGTACAGCTGAAAGGCCTCGTCCTGACGTTCTTAATCCTCTCTGCTCATTCTATCTGTACAGGTTGCCAAAAGATACACAACCTGGGTTGTTGAGGGCAAAAGATGCTTCAAAGAAGTTGATTGATTTAGGTCTGCAGTTTATTACAATGGAGCAAATAATTAAGGAATCTGTTGAGAGTTTAAGAAGCAAAGGATTTTTATCCCAGAGTGATTAGCAGAGACTTCTTATTGTAGCTCTAAGATCAAAACCTTGCACTGGAGTCTGGAGTCTGTTGTATTTGCATAGACCTGCTGCTTCTAGATTTGTAATGATACTGCATATGCCGTTGTATTAGGTATTATGGCAAACCCCCGCTTGAAGCAATACTTGCATCTGACATGAACGTTTCAATAGGTTTGGCTTCAGAATGTATTATGACTAGTATAACCATACGGTCCATACTGCTCAATGGATAACAAATTTATAAATGTTGACGAGGTGTTGTTACTGAGCTAGTGACTCTATTTTTGTATGTCGAGGAATGCAACTGATACTTTGTGGAGAATTAGCTAGTTATATGGTAGTGACTATTGAGTTATATGGGAGAAAGAGGCAAAGAGCTAGCTATTTAGCGATAAATCATCAGCCGTTCATTTTTCTCATAAATAGACAAGGAAATATGTTCATTTCACTTGCATAAGAGAGGTAACCAAAGACATGGGTTCAGTGTTCATTTGGTTGAAATTTTAAGTTGAACACTGGCGTTCAATGATATCCTCTACTTTGAACAATGTCTATATCGTGAATCTGACCAAGACAGCTACAATTTTTTTTCAATATTGGCAAACATTGTTATTCTCTCGTGGCTGTCACATCTCGATTACAAGAACTGCAACTAGATCACTATAATCACCACTTCAACAGGCAAATGACTCGATAATAGATTGTTTTAATTTCTCATCCTCAGAATAGATTGAATCAGCTATTTCACCTATATGGACAAACACCATGTAGCCCACATCTACATCATAAAATAGCAGGTTGTGCTTTAAAATTAGTAAGTTACAGTCATCATGTGAACGTACTCAACTTGTATTATCTAGTACTAGTACAGAAGATCAGAATCTCTGATATTCAAGGAACAAGCTTTCCCAAATGTGGGACTGGATGCAATTTTGTTTGCATGGAGCTAGTCATATTGACACTGAACCCAACCCCACTCACCAGTTACCCCATCAGACCTTCTCATTGCTTGCAAACACAATCATACTGCTCCTCAGCCAACTGCTCACTTATATATAACTCAATTCATTGTATTACTACTATCACATTTCAGCTCTGGCTTGATCTCCCTCTATCTCATTGAATCGTTATAGAATGGCTTCTATTAAGCTGCTTTGTTTCTTTCTTCTCTCGTTCCTAATGATGGTTCAAGTTTCCCTAGGAAGGGCAGCTGGGTTAAATTCAGCAGAAAAAGTGTCAGTGAACTTGTATTATGAGACTTTGTGTCCTGGCTGTTCTGATTTCATTGTAAATGGACTAAAACCCATCTTCAAGAATGGGCTCATTGACATTGTTGACCTTAAGCTTGTTCCTTGGGGCAATGCCAAGGTCAATTCCAACGGCTCCTTTGCCTGCCAGGTCATCGCATTTTCTTTTTCTCTTTATTTTTTCACTTGGACTTTTACTCACAGGTTAAGAGATACTTCAATGGAAATGTTTCACCCTGTAACTTAGTTTTTCTTTTTGGCGCTTCCAGCATGGCCCTAATGAATGCTTTTTAAATACCGTCGAAGCCTGTGCTATCAATGCCTGGCCCAAGTTGGTAAGACTAAACCGCAGTTTAATTTGCATTAAAATTTGAACCTTTTTGATACTGGTGGTCAGGTTCCTATGATCATCACAGTGTCATCTTAGTCATATCGATTGCAGGACTAAGAATTAGATAAACTGCTGTATTTTGCTGTACGAAATCGTAGGGAATATCTTTCGTAATACCTCTATTTCTAGATTGCCACATCATTTGCAAACAGTGCTATTCATCTTAGTCAGTGGCAATAGTGTTTTCGGTATTAAGAGATAATGTAAACAGTGCAATTCATCTGTGACAGAGTGAGCACTTCAAGTTCATTGATTGTGTTGAGAGTCTAGTTCATGAGGGCAACTACTCCCAGTGGAGCACCTGCTTCAAGAAGTCGGGTTTGGATGTCAAACCAGTTAACGATTGTTACTTTGATGGCTATGGCAACCGGGTTAGTCCTCTCTGGAACTACACTGCAATTTCCTTACCATGTTAGCTGTAGTTCTGCTCAGATAATGTATTGGCTTTCGTTCTGGTTGATGGTTACTGAATTTAAGACCTCTCAAATTCCATGCAGCTTGAGCTAAAATACGCAGCTGAAACTGCTGCACTTCAACCTTCTAAAGAATATGTGCCATGGGTAACTGTGAATAAGCAACACATTGAGGTGAGCAAGATCGATCGGTTGTTTTCCTCATTCCTCATGTCTTATTCTTTTGGAGAATTGATTACGAAATCCATCAAATTTTCTTGTTCTAGGATACTGAAAACATCATCAGTTACATCTGCAAAGCTTACAAAGGATCACCACCGAGTCCTTGCAGAGGGAAATCTTCTGATACTCTTCTGAAAGAAAAGGCTCATCGTGTTCATCCTGCGGCCTGCTATACAGATGAAACCACAGAGGTGACACTTTCCAAGAGAACTCGGTCCTCCGTAGAATCATGGTTGAATCAGATGACCAATTAATACAACTGCTATGTAGACGACCTTGACATTGTTTTCAGTGTCAAGAAGCCATATGCTATTACCTGAAAGCAGGAGACAAAACTAGGAATGCCACTACTATATACTCCGTATATTGCTGCAATGCTGCTATGACCCTTCACCAGTTTGAATCTGCATAGCAAATACTCTTGGGGTGTGGTTAGTTCAACTGTTGTTTATACTAATAAAATACTTACTGCAAACGTGTCTCTAATATTGCTTAATGTTGGTAACGGTAGCCTATCCAACCCACTCACCCTGTAAGGATTACAAATTCCTTTGTTGCAGGAATCAATTGCAAATTAATACAACTAAATATGATCGAAAACATTTGACACTATCTGAAAATAGTAAAAGAGTGAACGATAATACGAAGTTATACACGAGAAACCTTTTCAAGCAAAAAATTACAGCTGAAAAAGAGAAGAATCCAACAATGGAAGGACTTCAATATTGAGAGGTTTATGATCACTAATTCACTATCAACGCACACAAAATGAGTTGTAAATCTTGCAATAGGCCGGCCACTTATAGAGGTACTCTTTCAAAATTAAATTCGAGTTGTTTAGTTAACGACCTTGTTGTTCGTTTGTTAATTGTTAAGCAGAACCGAGGTTTAACCAAGTTCGTTCATGAGCGATTCTTGAGACTCCCAACCATATAACTATCTCATAAATCAGAGTAAGCACATTGCGCATGATTAAGGTAGTGATATACATATATGATATATGTACTGGTTCCAAACATATAATAGCAGCGTATCCATAATATGAAGTGTAATTGTAGAGTTCGTTTGGATATCTTAGAGTCTTTTTGGTACAAAATTATAAGAAGAATAAAAGTATGTACAGTCTTTGTACAATAAAGAAAAAGAACATAAAGTTTTGATAGAGATCGTCAATCTTTATGATAAAAGTTGACGGAGCCATACTGCCATACTGGTCTAGTATAAAAATGTATATCCCTGATTTGGTCTGGCTTGTACAAGTCTGTGTTGATTAAGCTTGTTAGAAGTTCGTCTCATCTTCCAAAAATTTGTGAAAAAAGTCCATATTTTCAAGGCCACATTCATAAATGATTTCTGGATCACTTATCACTACTACAAAGAGGAGCATGACTCATATAATATCAACAATCTATGGACATTACACAGATCGCACCAATTTCTTATTCCTCAATGTAGATTTATTAAGCTATATATATGAACATATTGCAGAATGCGCCGTGATTCAGAATGAAACAGACTAGTAGTCCACAACTCCACATCTCCGCATGACATACTCATAAGACATTTGTGCTTCAAAATTAGGAAGTTACAGCGATGATTTCAACTTATTATCTAGTAGACTAGTACTACTAGTGTAACACATCAGTCTCTCTGGTGTGCAAGGAAGAACCTTTCCCAGAAGTGGGACTAAATGCACTTTTTCTTGCGTGGAGTTAAAAAATCTAGAGTGAAGAGTGACCCCACTTACCCGCCAGAAACTGCTGCTAATCGCATGCCAGGTGCCAATAATGCCATATAGTTCTCTGATTCATTCTCACTATCAGTCTACACTGATCGACTAGATAATCTATAATCACACCGCTACTAAGCCGACGGTCCACTTATATATAACTCAACTTATTACCAATGCTTGTAATTAATTGAGCTCAATCTCCTTGTATCTATTTTGATAGTCTCTCCTTAATGCATTATAACATGGCCTTCATACTTAAGCAATGTTTCTGTCTGCTTTCATTCCTAATGATGGTCCAAGTTTGCTTAGGAAGGTACTCTGTGTCCATAATTCAGGAAGTTGGGTCATATGCAGCAGAGAAAGTGCCACTGAATTTGTATTATGAGAGCTTATGTCCTTACAGTGCCAACTTCATTGTGAATGGACTTGCACCCATATTCAAGAATGGGATCATTGACATCGTTGACCTTAAGCTTATTCCTTGGGGCAATGCCAAGATTAAATCTAACGGCTCCTTTGCCTGCCAGGTCATTCGCAATTTCTCTCTCTTTAACAAGTTTTTCTGCTTGGAATTGTGAATATTAAAAGAGGTTTAATAAGCTTGTGATCATTGTGGTGATTCCAGCATGGCCCTAAGGAATGCTTTTTGAATACTATTGAAGCCTGTGCTATTGGTGTGTGGCCTAAACTGGTAATACTCATATGCTTGCAATTTCATTTCTTAGGTCTATGAAGTTTAAACCAACACTAGTATGAATTTGGGGACAAGTGTCTGTGATCATCGCAGTATAATGTCATCCTAGTAAGTAAGAAGATTTTTCGTGATACCTTCTATATATGTCTTGTCATATTGTTTGCTAATATAATGTGGAGTAACATTTTGTATCGTATACAAGTATACAACAACTAGACATGTCTGCTTGGAGCTGAATTGCCTCTTGCCTGTGGTCTTTCCTCTTGTACAATCTCATCCTTCGTGTAGTTTTCCCCTACATTTGACACTATAGATGCAGATTGTATGCAACTATACCCTTTTTTGTCACACTGTTGTACATATGTCTGGTTGCAGCTTGCCTGTAGTCTTTTACTTGTTAGAGTTACGTCTATATATACATAGTTTCTCCTTACACTTGACAACTTGGTGCAGATTGCATCTAAGTACCACTTTTGTTAGGGAAGTTTAATCCAATATATGCACTCCTGTATCCGGGGAACTGTGAATATATCGTGCATAATAATATGTGGACAAAAGAATGTGTTATCTGTAAATAGAAAGTAATGTATTAACTGCATTTGATCTGTGACAGAATGAGCACTTTCCGTTCATAAATTGTGTTGAAAATCTAGTTTATCATGGCAACGAGTCCGAGTGGAGGACCTGCTATAAGACATTGGGTCTAGATGACAAACCTGTTGAGCTTTGTTACAGCAGTGGATATGGCAACAAGGTTAGTCCTCTTTGTAGGCTACAGCTACAGACTACTCTCCAGGTTGCGCGTGGTTATATAGTTTACACTGTCTTTTCCTGTCAATGGTATTTCTATTTGATCTGTAAATCCCTTGCTTAATATTCTGACCTGTAATCCATACATCCTTTTGGTTACTGGGTATTTATTTTAAGAGCTCTCGATTTCCATGCAGCTTGAGCGAAAATACGCAGTTGAAACGGCTAATCTTCAACCTCCTCATTTATTCGTGCCATGGGTAGTTGTGAATAAACAACCCCTTCAGGATGTGAGCAAGATCGACAACTGATTGCTTTTCTCGTCTATTTCTCCTTCCCCAGAGTTAAGAGCTAATGCCATCAAATTTTTTTGTTTTAGGAATACAAAAACTTCACCAGTTATGTCTGCAAAGCTTATAAAGGAACTCCACCTAGTGCTTGCAGTGGGAAATTCTCTGGAGCTTTTCTGAAAGAGAAGGCTGATCAATTCTACACAGATGAGACCACAAAGGTGCCACTTTTAATGTCATGGATGCAGCAGATGATCAATATACCTGTTATGTAGACGACCTTGACACTGTTTGCAATGTCTTGAAGGCCGAAGCCATGTATTAAACCTGATAGTAGGAAAAGGAAATAGAAAGAAACAACCATGTTTCTTCTATCTGAATAGTTACCATGGTTGTAAGGATTCATCATGTTCACTCTTAATTGTTTCCTACTTGAGTGTATGGTATTTTACCAATCTCAAACGACAAACTGCTTAGCATATGAAGGAGGTGGTTCGAAATGTCAAATGTTAGGGTGTCATTAGTTCAATGACTCCTGCTTGACGTAATAAAATCATAGTACATACACAATGATATGTATCTGATTACTGGCCTTAGCAGGTAATGATACTAGAACCTATGCCAACCCAATCATCTTGGGGTGGCACACTTGATCCAATTTAAGTTCTTCCTGTCCAATTTATTGCATTTTGAAGGCAGAGATGCACAGTTTTGCATACTGATGCAGTGATGCTGTGGAAGTGTTCCCATTAAGCCGAAGAAGGTTTCCCAACTACGGCAACTAGTCATAGTATATTACGGAGTACCACTCAACTTAAGGTCTTCTGGTAAAAAATAATCTTGTAAACAATGCAACATGTTAAATGTAGAGCTTATGTGTTGGAGTAAGCTCTGAAGATGTTATGATCAACACAGATTAATCTAGTCAACACCCACTTGAAAGCTGGTGTTGGGAATTCATAACTCCAAAACAGAGAAGGGATAGAAAATTAGAAATGCATGCAATATGACCTTTGTACAAGAAAGTCATGTACTTGGAATAATCTCTTCTATGAATCTATGATAGTGTACTTGTCCGTCCAAAACAGAATCTAACGGATACCATGAAGAAATTCTGCCACATGCGGGACTAACTTTGCAAATGCAATTCTTGGTGGAGTGTGGGTCTCATGTCATGCATATGCTGATGTAAGTTGAGAGTGAGTGTAACTAAAGACTCAAGACATAAGATTCATACCCCCTCTATTCCAACCAATTCTTTACATTTGACTTTCCACACTTACCAATGACATACTTTGACCGTGAATATCTCAAAA
>CAAKMY010049128.1:0-13169 GCA_901111285.1 Corrigiola litoralis | reverse complement strand
ACTAACAAGTTGTTATTAAAGCAAAAGTTATTTTCGTTGCGAATGCAATAAGATACGTCTTTAAGAGAACATCTCGAGAAATTAATTAATTCTTTATTGCTAGACTTGAGGAATATGGATGTGAAATTTAAGGATAAGGATGCTGCGTTGATTTTGTTAGTTTCGCTTCTTGCATCGTATAAGAATCCCGTTGAGTCATTGATTGTACGGAAGGAAACTATTACTCTAGAAGAAGTGAAGTCAGCACTTCATACTAGGAACTTGCGTCTAAAGGCAATTGGAGAAGTGATGGGGGATTATGTTGCGGGTCCAGTTAGGGATGTTTTAGTTGGAGGAAAGGGTTGTTCGGGGAAGGCTTGGAAGTCTAAATATAAGTCTAAATCTGGTCACTAGAGGAACGAATGTCCTAAGAGGGGGACTACAGTTGTTTCTGGTGTTCAAACACAATAGTATAGTGGTTACAACTCAAAGGAAGACCTGACACTAGTAGCATATGAAGAGGAGCATTAGGAGATATGTGGGTTCTTGATAGTGGGACTACGTCACACATGTGTTATGATGGACAAATGTTTTCAACTTACAACTTTCGCAAGCGTATGGTTACAATGGGTAATAATACCAAACAGTTTGATTTTTTTTTTTGTTCGTTTCATGATGCATGATGGGGTGGTTAGGATCATTAAGGCTGTAAAGCACGTTCCACAATTGAAGAGGAAACTAATATAATCTCGGTGTGTTTGACAAGGAAGGGTGTCATTTTCAAGGTAAAGGTGGAGTATTGTGGGTGTGGAAAGGTTCCACGGAGTTGCAGAGGGGTGTGAGGTCAAGGGCGGGTACTTTTTATAAGTTACAAGGCACGACATTGACATGTCTAACTAAGGAAGTGGCATAAATCATCATCTGGGAATCGAGGACTTGTTGTTATGTTGCCACATAACACATTGGTTGATGAAGAGGTGAGTCATGATATGCCGACAAGTCTAGTGATGTGGGAGTTGAAAAGTTCGTCTTATATTGAGGATGATGGGGTCAACTTTGAGGTGGAGTCATACCACACTTCACGTGTGCCTAGGGAGGTAAATTAAAGGTTGATGAGTCAAGTCATCAAGAAGAGCAACAAAGAGTCTTTCAACGTCACCGAAATACTTTGAGTATCGGTGAGTGCGATCCTATGTGCGATCCTATTGTTCATGATGATAGCTTTCTGGTCTTGAACAATAGATCTAAGCCAATTGCAAGGGTTGTTTTGGTCGAGCGATTCGGTTAGGAGTCGTCATGAGTTAGATATGGGAAAGTCCAACGTGGGGGTTTTGGTGTCTCGGTGAGATATGATGACATCCTGACGAGGATGAGCATGTACTTAGACATAGGTATATGATGCATAATATAATTAAGATACATGGTCAATACGCCCGAATTATTTTGCTTATAGCAAGATATTAAATCCTTTCTTATAGTGGACCGAACTGTTTCGAAAAGTAAGAACTTTTGTTATCATTCCGCTCCTCTAACTCATTTTATTTCGTTTTCATTTCCTAAGTTGACTAAACGCCCTCTAAAAGTTTCTTACGAGATTGATTATTTGAGTTTGATATTTGTTGAGCTTCATTTTTCCAAGTTCAACTCGTTTAAATCGTCAAAAAAAATTATTTGATTTTTGGTCATTAAAGGTGGCAACGCCACAAAGAGAAGCTAGAAATTTACTGTGATCGTCCTTTCATAAAAAAATTCTTTTTTTTTTTATAGTCCTATCATAAAAATTTCAGCTATATATATGTCACCTTTTTCTCAAATGAAAATCTAGCCTACCAATTTGCTAGTACATAGGAGCAGCCGAGCAGGCTCCAATAATTGCTAATAAAATATGACTAAAAAAACCAAAAAACAACTCTGAATAATCATACTCCGTACAACATTCCTAAAGGTAGTCCAATCTACATATCTTGCAAATATTTATGACAACATTGTGAGTCTGACAATACACATCTACTTCATCGTACGTATGATCACAATTGTAGTTTGTACACAAAACAAAAACAAAATTTGCTCTAGTTTATGTCTGAGCTTGAACGACTTGAAACAGGGAAAGAAAAACTACCCTGTAAGCTCACTGTACTCGCCCTTGGAGATCTTGGAATGTCAGAAGTTCGATTCCCATAATTATCATAATAAATTACCCCGGAGAATTCAAGTGGCTGGCATTTCTCTCCCATCAGTATGTTCTTCTGCCATAATCCACCTTCCGCAAACTCATCCTTCTCCTCATCAATAAGATCAACATCCTTGTGATCATCCTTGTTCTTCTTGTTAGTCTTGAGATTGCTTATATTTGACAAGAGCTTCTTAGGGGTGGACAATGGGGATTTTGGTACCTTGCTGTATTCCATTGGTGAACCATTGCTACTCTTTACCTCGTACAAATCCTTCTCGTATGATCTCTTAGGAGATTTACTACCGCGTTTAGCACAAAGAGCGACAAGGGCGAAGATGGAGACGAAGAGGCCGATGGCTAAGGGGACGGATTGGAGATGGTCCGTGACCTGGCTAGGAAATGGGCGGACCATGGTGAAGGTGTATTATGTGTGGTTAGGGAGGTGGATGAATGGAGGTCTCAACTCTTTAAGGAGTGGAGAAAAGATGGTGTACTATTATATATAATGTGGATGTCTTGTGATATAGGAACCAAATATGAGCTGAAGGGGACGACTTTGAATTGTTCGCTTATGTCCCTTGGCCGGTTTCTGAAGAGTTTGGTAGGTGTCAGTTAATTAAGCATGCATAAAACTTGGTCAAATTGATTCTTTACTTGTAATTGTAAGCAGAAAGATGGAGTTGAAAGACATAATCAACGTTCGGTAGAAAGACATGTCACATATGTCTAAAGCTAATTTCCAACTAGAAACCAGCTCAAAAAGAAGAACTGGTTTAATATCTTTAGGAGCCTTTTGTTTGGTGACCAAGTATCGGTATGAAAACCGTTGTATCATTCTTCTTGTTTGACCTTTTTTTCATCACTTACTCATACCACAAGCATCAGCCATCTAAATACAAATTCACAAATTCTTTGAAGATAAACTATCTAAAAGCTAAATACATCCACACTACCTACAAGTCCAGTCAAATCAGAAATATATAACCATTATATTGGGCCAGTATGACTCCATTTTTACTTAAAAAAGACGGTCTTTGCCAAAACTTTCCAATAGAATGACTATTTGTCTTGCTTTCACTCCCCCCTTCTTTTTGTTTTACTCAAAAGCTCGTACCACAAATATCAAGCATATCTCATTTCATTTTCCCTTCTTTCTTTTGATTTCTTAATCCGTCGCCTACTTACATCAAAGGGAACAATGGTATGAGGAATTAGTATAAGTACTATACTTAATTAATTATTGAACTCATTCGTGATTCCCGACCACTAGATAGAATACCATCTAGTAAATGAATCTCATGTTGTAAATATACTACCCTTCGATCTTTATTGTACGTACTTCATATTATTGTAAATTATGTTTAAGCAAATATTTTGTACGGCCTCTTTAGCCCTTCTTAGAAGGTAAAACGGGGTTTTACCATGAAATTTATTTTATCTTAATTTTTAGTTATAAAAAAGAGGGGAAGCAAGTTACCATGATGCTTTATAAAAAATAAAAGCTTTGTATCATCAAAATTTATTTATATTTGAAATTTATTGAAATGTTATATTCTCTATATTCATCAAAAAAAAAAAAAAAAATTACTGTATCCTCTTTAATTCCTCTTTAATTTCTTATACGGTCAAGGATTTCAACCCCACTACAATAGCATTGAAACTAAGTCAATATGCATATTGCGCCCTTAGCTAGTCACGGTCTCACAGAGTAGCTAATTTGACCGTGGCTCCAAGTAAGGTTGACTTGTTCGAAAAGCAGAACTACCAGATTTCATTCCACTGCAAAGTATTTTTTTTTTTTTTTTTTTTTTTTGATAAGCCCCACTACAAGAGTATTAAAAGTCAATAACTTGGTGAGAAGCCAAGTTGCATGCAATAATGATGCAGGCCTAATTGTAAATAGCAGAGCACATAGACCGCAGTTAATTAATTGAGTAGTACTCGCATGGCTCATTTTGACGCCCGAATATGCATATCAGTTTAAGCCATATAGTGCTAATGATTACACGTGTATTATCAATATTTCAATTTTGTCTGAAGCACCACTCCTACAATGAAAGCTCCATAGATAGGACTCGCATCTTTAGTAGTTAATCATAAATTTATCAATTGATATGAAAGCATAATTGAGTTGGTCATGACTCTTAGCACTTGGAAGTTGATAGCAAGCTTTAGAGAGCTCCCGCGTCATGTTTAAAGGGTTATGACTCACTACTACAGAGTTCAATAGTCGGTCCATTGCACGCTAACATTTTAGTGAATCGTAGTAGGTGACGAAAATGTTGGCGTTTGAGAGTATGTAATTGTCAGCACGTCCTTTGCCTTTGTTCTGGATGAATTAAAAGAGACTACACAGTTTAGTGTTACGTTGGTGGAGTCAACGCAATACGTGAGAGTATACTTGCTCAAGTCTCAAGATGATGACCATATGATCGTACCTTTTGCATACTTGCTCAAGATGATGACCATATATGATCGTACCTTTTGCATGATCACCGTCATTTATCTTCTCCACTTATTTTCTCCTTTGGATTTGCATAGTTCACATAGAACTAGGTTATAGAAATCATAATCCAAGTTAGTGCTAAAAGTGGAAGTCAATTTCTCTTCTTCCATGCCAACTTGGGGACGAGCATCTCTATTAACCTCTATTAATCGGGTTATGATGATAGTATTGGAAACCGCTGCTTCCAGTGAATCTTTGTCATATAAGATTTCTGTCAA
This sequence comes from Corrigiola litoralis, assembly GCA_901111285.1. Classification (NCBI taxonomy): domain Eukaryota; kingdom Viridiplantae; phylum Streptophyta; class Magnoliopsida; order Caryophyllales; family Caryophyllaceae; genus Corrigiola; species Corrigiola litoralis. The sequence goes on along the minus strand of CAAKMY010049128.1, from coordinate 8,293 downwards.
AGTGGATTTTTTTTTATATGGTGAAAGGCACAAGCCTTCATCAAAGTCATATAGCAAGGGTTATTGAACACTATTTCTCCTCCTTGCATTAGCTTTTCCAAGTATAGACGAAATTGTTAGATTTAAGTTCTATCTCCTATCCTAAACAAACTCAAACCTGAAGTGCTTGATATTATTAACAAGGGAACAATCCATGTAATTAGGCCAAAATCTGAACTGACATCAATAGGTATAGAACCATCTCCTTTAAACTAGCACCAATTGCAATGGAGGTAACACAAATATCGTCTTGATTTGACGAAAACTCATAATTTACACGACTATAATATGCAATAAGTTTCCCTTTTTCGTTGTGATGATCAATATGATACTCCAAACTTCTCGATCTTCCTTCACTTCAAAATTCTATCAACTTCATGAAACTTTTTTGACACTTCATCATATGCGGGATCCAAATTTAGCGCACATTCACAAGATCATAATAAGCCTCCTTAATTAACATGGCCCACACACTATGAAGATGAAGCCCTTTTTAAGAAAGCCTTACCAATTTTGTTGCCAAACTTCAACACCATAGAGCATATGTCTCTTGAGCAAATTAGACAAGTTAATTGAACAAGCACCTAAAGTGGCGTTAACTGAGAGGGTAAGTTCACTAAAACAAGGGGGCCTTATCATCATTATTAAAGCGTAGATCAAAGCACAAGAATCTTGCTGATTTCGTATACTTAGCCAAGGCGCCTTTAAATTTGTGTTGTTTATGACATTTCCTTTAAAGCCTTTGCGTGGGCAAGAACTTACGATTGACTACTAATTTCCATAACAAAAGCCATCATTTGGTCATCCTTAGTTTCATCAAAATCTAACGACCTAAAAAACTCAAACTGATTAGCTTTAAAATCCATAATAGAATACCCAATAAATAAATGGTAATTGTGCCGTGTTGTGCCAGTAGATTCAAGTATTTTTAAAGGACAAGAGAATATGATAATTTAGTTATTTATGTGAAGGATATTTGTGTAATTTAAAGAGTAATTGGTGTTAATATAGAGAAATAACTCCAAGTACGTGTGCGTATTATATGTTAGATAAAAATCTCTTTTTTCATTATTTGTTTGTAATACAAACACGAAATTGTACTCAATAATAATTGGATTCCTAGCTAACCTCTCAATTACTGAGATATTTCTCTAATCCTATTGCATTCAACTTTTTTTTTATTCCACTCATAAGTTAATATTTGGATTTTCCATTCCGGCAAAGGAAAACAATAAAGGAATAAAATGGGACATAAATTAAGGGCAAGATGGACAGATTAAGCAAGACTCATATTTCGAGAGTTGAATAGTTGAATGTCTCATGAGCAAGGGTAAATAAAGTAATTGTAAGTCCCAAAGACTTGCCAATGAATTAAGAAAATGTTAACAAGTAAATGGAACAATTGAAAAATGGAAAGGTTGATTAGCTTACTAATGGAATGGAAGAAGTACGTACAAATGATTCTTGTATAAAAACAATTGCGAGAGTAAGAGAGATTTTATTTATATATCCTTAACTTTGTGGGTAATAATATCTATACAATATTGTTAAAAGGTGTTGTTAAAACGACATCGTGCCAAGTAAGCAACACAAATGTCATCACGTGGTAGTTCATATAGCATAGTCAGCGCTAACTTGGCATGCTTTAAAACCCACTAAAATGTCATTTAATTTTGTTGACAAGAATGTAAATGCATGCAATTAAATCATAACATAATTATCATTAAACTTCAACATTTTATAATGTCATTTAATTTTCTTTTTATAATGATATGAGTAAATACAATTAATTTATTAAAGAACTTACAATATTATCATTTAATTTGAATAATAACTTATGATAAAAGGTAAACCATATATTAAAACAAATTATAAATGGTCTAAGTAATGCCAAAACCAACTAACAAAAGAAAAACTTAGCAAATTCCCGGACATCGCCGGGGCCAAAAACTAGTATAGGTGTTATTAGTTGTACTCAGTTTGTGTGTCACCTCTCATGCGAGAGTTGGTAGCCCTATCAACAAAATGGTTTTGAAAATCCATATATTTATGTTTCATTTTCCTAATTGTGCTCTATACATTTATGTACAAATCTAGCAGAAACCAAGCCTCAACCATAGTTTCGGAGGAGTTCGTAGCCTTGTCTTCTCCTCTACCTTACAATCCCTTAATTGCAAGAGACTACATGGTGTAATGCATGTCCTTCTAATCTTCAAGTACATGATAGCTTTTCCTCGGTAATTGGCCTATTGGCAGTTCGGCATGCCTTATTATCGGGCCTCTTCTTACCTAGTGATAGCATGTGGTGAATGCCTAACACAAAAAGTGTAAACAAAGCGCATACTAGCTTCCACGTTAACAAACATCATAAACTATCATATTTGAAGAGTAAATCATAATTACCATAGTGTTGCTTTCACGAGTAACAAAAAAATATATATATGGTATTGTTTTCATGTCTAAGATTTCGCTTGATTTCCATTGATTTGCCGTGCCGTCACCACTACTCTTGTCTCCTTGAAATGGATATGTCAAACCGACGTCATTCATAAGATCGGAAACAAATCGAGTCATCATACTCTAGGTAATTAGTGCATCATCGAATATAATCATACTAACACTATAACTCTTTAACCATGTCCTCGGGCCTCAAACCACTCCATCGAGCATACACTAATAAGATTTATCTTTAGAAAAAAAGGTTTCAAGATATTGTACATTTCACACCTTAACAAAAAAAAAAAAAAAGTAAAAGAATGTTACAAGAATATAACGTACATTGTTCTTTACGGACAAACATAGAGAAAATATACCAAAAAGGCAAAAACCACACGAAGTTCAATGTATGATGTAGGCACTAACCAGGTTTACGTATTAATTCCTTGTTAGTACTTAATTAACAATCAATTTCCTCACGTAATGCAGGCATTGCTCTATTAATCTTCAATGATGCAAAGGGTTTGGACCTGTAGGGACTAGTCTCTTCTGAACACCATATCGATGATCGATCTCGTACTGATTATCTGAAGGTGAACGTTGTTGTTGGTGATGGTGATATTGATCGTAATTGTGTTTGTAGAATGGAGTGAAATCGAATAACATTGTGGATGGTCCGACCTTCCTATTTGTAACCAATCGTGAGTGACGATTATTGCTGAGACGAGTATGAGAAACTAGAAGGAGGGCTAGCAGCCAAAGAGCAATGACGAAGATGCAAGAGGTTTTCGAGATCATATTTGGAATCAGTGAGGATGAGGAGTTTAAGATGATGCATGGGGGAACCGATATAATATACGAGGTTGAGAGATGTTGAAGGTAGCTAGCTTTGTAATACTTTGACAGCTTGAATCTAGTAAGCTAATGGTTCAAACGCAAGGAAAATATACGAGGAACACTGTTGGGAGGGAGTTGAAATCTGTGTTGGACTATAGTTGCTTCCATTTGAGGCTTACGCGTACGAAATTTGTGGGTGTTGAAAGAGGGTCTAAGCTATAAGAGAGGGAGAAGAGGAAGGGCGGTGTAAGCTCCTTCCCCAATAAATATGCCTTAGAATCTAAGGTACAAAATAGAATAATTATGTGGATCGTCAAACTTTGGGAACATGATTACTAATTAGGACTTAGGAGTATGTAATTATGTGTTGAATTTGTAGTACAAGTACTAATTATGAAATGTTTGATTTGATCTGGAAGACGTCAAATGCTTTTTTATTCTCCCGGTTTCTGCCTATTCCTTTCTTTTGTGATCCTTGCGAATTGTGGTGTCAAATGTCAACAAACTATTTTTTGAGTAAAATGCAACTTTAACCAGAGTGGGGAACATGCTATCTGCCTGTCCATGTATTCCATAGACAAAAGCTAACTGATGCTGTTGACAGATCTTTTTAGAAACATAAGAAGGCATATCAAGAATCACAAGAGAGTCGATAAGATTAATTTTGCCATCAAATAATTATTACCATTAGATCAGAATTTGCCTTGACATATTGTTCAACCCAAACCTAAGAGAAGACATACAGACCCGAACCTGACTGCCTAATTTACCAAGTCTAGTTACACTTAAAAGATATAACGGAACATACAAATTAAACAAAGTTCTAGTGTTTTACACCAAAAAAAAAAAAAAAAAAAGAGTTCTAGTGTTTAGTTGGTCGACCTCCTCTTATTTCCCTGTGCAATTATAAAATGCATGGTGTTATCAGATATTATGCATAATATTCGACCTTGAACTCTTAGGCTTTTAGCGATTTCAGGTCTGTATCATGTTAATTTATTCCATCGTCTTTAACTTGCTTTAATTAATAGCCCCCCTCTTGAAAAATAATACTTACAATTACAAACTGACTACATTATTCATGATGCTGATTTGTCCTTTCTTTCTCCTCGTGCTACCAATGTAAAACTAATTAGTACGCACTAACAATTCAGCAAATATAAAACCTATGGTTTTAAAAAGATTAATAGCATTAGGAATATATAGAGAATGATGTAACTGGTTTAGGGCATGCCATATCGGTGTATCATTTGGCATTGGCAATAAGTAAACTCCACAAGATGATAGGGGTATCATCAATTTGGTGTCTCTCAAAATACCATTGCGGGGGAAATTGTATGAAGATATTATGATTGGCTAGCACCATGAATAGGCACAAACATTTCCTACTTAGAGACTTTTGGCAATGGTAAAAGGCCGATCCTATCAGCACTGTGAGCTATAGTGGACACCTGCTCTGTTTAGTGGCTGCAGAGTGCAAATGATTGATAATTACTAGGTGCGTTATAATTAGCTCAAGCTGTCCGTATAAAGATACACGTACAATAAGTAGGAACGTAGGATATTAATGGTTATTGAAATACTGATAAGCAGCATATGCAGAACATATATATTCTATCAAAACTACAGATGACATGATTTGCCTCAATTCTAACTTTTACCTTGCTAGTGTAATGGAGTAAAAAACATTTAAGACTATTAGTCTAATAAATTTTGTGCCTCTAGAATCAATTGTTGACCATATGAGCCTATGCAAGGTAAGTTCTTGGTGCTGTAGTGTAGTTGCTAATGGGGACATTTTAAGTGGGAAGGATGAATATTAAGCTATATCTCACGATTATTAATTACATAGAAGTTGATAGAGGGAACTAGTCAGTGTATGAGGGGGATACAAAGTCTGTATCATGGGAAGCTGTCGAACTTCTCCAGGCACCTGCATCTCTGTTACAAGAATGCTACTTGTAGGCAAAGGCAAGCCCATAACCGAGACCAATATGACATGATGATCATCAAAGGGCGGATTCGACTTGGACACTACAGGCACAGCACTTGAGAGATCTGTGGTCGGCAAGAGACAGTTAGCTAGGAGGGCCTCATTAGTGGCAGGGACATAGCTCTCCCAGCAGTAATATTGTGGCGGAGTATTGTCAACAACCTCTAAATTAATCTCAAATAGCTCCTCATCCTCCTCCATGTGTTGGTCTACTCTTTTGCTCTCATCGTCTGACATGTGTTTGGCTGCAGAATCCATATTGGCTGCACAAAATGATACAGAAACATAATGTTGTATTTATAGTATATGTATAATGTAGATATGTAAATGGGAAGTTGGGTAAGTAGAACTGTTTTTCAACAAATCAGAAAGGAAGAAAGTGTTAGTTGAATTAGATTTAGGTTGGTTTGGGCTTTTGCATCAATCTGTCCGGATTGCGAATAATATGAAATCTAAGTTTCTGTTTCAGCCGCTATGTCAACGGCCAACCCCAGTATAAATTTCTGCTGACGCAAACGTTGTAACGTGATCAGTTCTCCATATTTTTGAGCATCTTGATTTTGAAAAGGATTAGAGCTACCAACAACAGTAGTCAATATATACGAAGTAGGAGTAGCGCTACCAACCACAACTGGAGAATCCACTACTCGTATTGCACCATTTACTTGGTCAATGTTCACTAAGAGGTTCTTTGGTCTCAAATACAGCGGGCAAACCCGACCCGACCCGATCAAAACCTACCCTAACTGACACTACCCGAGAAAATACCGCTCGAAACCGACTCGACTCGATGCTTTCCGAATCCCGATGGAACTGGAAAAGTTAGAACCCAAAATTGACCCAAGTTGACCCGAAGGCGATTCAACCTGAAACATGGCCCGACTCAATATGACCCAATGCAAATATCAAACAGTATAAGCTTTATTTTATATAGTATTATTTCTATATCTAAAATTTGATATATAATGTTGGATAAAGAGTTTTTTAATTTGACATTATAGTAGAGATTAACTCGACTCGATATTTACCCAAAATGAATTCGACTCAAAACTGATCCGGTCTGAACCGACATGAACCAACCATAATTCGAACCTAATATGACCCAAACCGAGTCGAAGGTTGTCAAGACCCGACTTGACCCAAACCCAATGTGACCCGACCTGAACTAACATGATACGAAACCGACCTATCCCGCCCAATTACCAGCTCTAGTCTCAAGGCAAATTATTAGGTACATATCAAAGTACGTACTCTCATGTCTAACTTAAGGCATTTTTATTTACTTTTGATTTTTGTTTTTGTCAAAAAATACATAAAGTACATACAAATATACTTGAATTTTTTTTTGGTACATTGGAGCAACTAATGTTGCGGGGGAGGGGGATATAAGGATTCGAACCTGGGACAACCCCCAAGTAGGTTGGGATCCCAACCATTGGGCCAACCTTGATCCTTATATTTGAAATTACATACTCTCGGGTGTATGTAATAGATCTTGTAGTCTCAAACAAAGAACTCAAAACGCACCAAGCTGAAAATTTTAAACGACATTAGAAACGCCATTAATCCCAACAAGGAATAGCTTGATTAGATTTCCCTTCTACGACCACCACGAGTTACAGATTCGATTTTTATTAATGAAAAATTGACAAAAATTACCATATAAAAAACACTATTTTACAAATAACTATCTTACATGAATTTTTTTACAAATAACTACAATTAAGTAATTTTGCTTGTAAATAAGTACCAAAACAGACCATTACTAACTAAACCGCACGAAATAAAAAGCCGAAATCGAACGACATAACACAGGCATCAACTCAACCTTGGTTGTCCCCTTGTTGCCAAAGGAACAACAACAAAACCCAAGTTTGTTGCACCCATTAAAACCCCTAATTTCCAACTAATCCAAACTACCCAACAATGGTACGCTTTTACTCTCCATATTATTTCTGGGTTATTATTGGAACTTCTAATTCTATGTTATTCCTTTTATTTTTTTTGTCTAAATAGTAGAGACCTTGAAGGGTGTTATTTTTTGTACCACTTTCATATATCTGTTTGTACTTTATTTTGTTATGAAGAATTAACATTGAAATTTAGGGTAATTTTTATAAGGAGTTAATTAATACGATATACGCGGGTTATGCTATGATTGTAAATAAATCAATCTGTTGGTTGTGAAGATTAGGGTGTTTGGAAAGGGCTTTTAAATTATTGGCATGGTATAGGGCATATTAGGTCAGGGGATGGTATTTACGGCTATTGCTATCTCGAAAATTCGTAAGAATTGCGGATTGGACCAAGTCGTTTAATTTGGGTGTCATCGTAAAGTAGGACTGTGTTTGATATTTGCCTGATATTAGAATGAGGTTTTGATTGAGATTCCGATACCACTGTGAGGAGCAACTTGTCTTAGGTGGGTTAGTTGTTTAAGTACGCAGTTGCGCTTTGGTGTAGTTATTTGTAGATTATAGCGTCGTTTTGTTATCAGTGTTGTTGAATTCGCTCCCTCTGCCCAATCGGATTCCATCTTATTTTAGAGGATTGAATTTAGGATTCATATTGCGAACAATACCAATGATGTCCACGCATATAAGGGTTTCGAAGTGCTTCCCGTGCTATTTCCTTCCTGAATTTGTTTTGCGTATGGAATGGAGTGGTGGAGGTGATGTGAGAGTTGGAGGAGGGTTTTCATAGTTTATTCCTACGATATTAGTGAAAATGAAGGTATTTTTATGCTTAATTTAACCAATAGCTTTTAGCCTTGAGGACTAATAACCAAGTGAAGGATTTAGAATCTGGACTGAATGTAAATTTTTTGTTGATTGGAGAAGCTTAGGGGTTGTTTGGTTCATGGGCTGAATAAGAAATGGAAAGGAGTCAAATATAATGGTGAAATTTCGCTCTACTTGTTTGTTGTTTGGGCGGTTGTTGAAGGAGAAGATGTGGTGGTGGTGGCCCGGGGGGGTGGGGGGGGGGGGG
>CAAKMY010049126.1:0-10646 GCA_901111285.1 Corrigiola litoralis | reverse complement strand
CAACTGATTTAATGAAATAATCAAACCCGAGTTTATTCTAATTGAGATTTATTATTTAATCACAATTGTGGAGGACACTTACTCCAACAAAAACAACAAAAAACAATCTCTTCTTCATGTTCTCCTCACACCACGGCGACTAATATCAGGTTCCATACCATTCCCGTAGTCATACTATCATTGATTTATTGATCTATATTTCGATTCTTGACTTGGTATGATTTTATTTCATGAGTTATCAACACTAAATATTCGGAAGGTTATATATCAAAACGAAAAATGTATATCATAAGATATCATTCTCCATCGTCAACCCCCTTCCCATTTATAAGAATGAAATAATTTCTTTTTATATGTTTAACTTGAAACTGCTCTCATTTTTACAAAATTCTTTTTTTCTTAAGTTGTTGTTTCATCTCATTGATGTCAAAATAAAAATATGTTTTTAAATATATGCACATGTATTTTCTAATTGGATATTTATAAGTTGTTATATGATTGTTTTATTTTCTTTGTCATTATACTTAATATGATTGGAAAAAGTAAAATTATTACATACATGGAGATATTCATTTGTTAATTAACAACCATATTAAAGTGTCTCAATGTCCTTTTTGGTAATTTTGTTACCCATACAGTTACTTGTACCAAACACATTTATAAAATTCAGCTACCATCACAGCTAACCACAACCATCGACCTATCATCAGCTCCCATCTACTTGAAACGCTACAATCTACTTAAAACGCTAGTTTTACCGAACAAGCCCTAACTCTATTTATGCTAACTTTCATGCAAATACAATAATATCATCTACATTCCTAGTGCTAACCGCACAAAGAAAATCTTTGCAAGGTGGATTGCTCCACCTAGTGATTGGTTCAAACTTAATACTGATGGCACGACTAAGGGGAACCCAGACCATGCTGCGGTTACTGATGGGGGAGGAATTATAAGAGATCATAGAGGAGGATTCATTTCTTCTTTTTTGGTTCGTTTGGCGATTGTACGTCTATGCATGCAGAATTTTACCCCTTCTAAGGGGGCTAGAGTTAGCATGGTCTCTCAATATCAAGCAACTTGTAGTTAGCTTGGACAATACCACCTGCGTTCAGTTCATGAATCAAGAGTCTCCCCCCTTGGGAGCCCATGTTCATCTTCTCCGACGTAGCCGTAACCTTGTTGAGAAGACGAAGTGTAAGGTTGTTTTCATTCATGAGTTCCGTGATACGAATAAGGCTGCTGACTGGCTAGCAAACAATGGTGTTACCCACTCCCTCCCTCTTTCGATCACTCAAGATATTCCAAGTGCTCTTTCAGGCTATCCCGTGGGAGTACATTTCGGGTGTGGCTTGGTCACGGATCGTTCCTTTGTACTTTGTAGTAGTCTTTCCTTTTCTCTCGGGGCTTGCCCCTCTTATGTGCAAAAAAAAAAAATAAAAAATAATATCATCTACAATGGGCCAAGATAACAACCTAGTATTGGCCCAAAATAAATGTTTGATAACAACCTAGTATTGGCCCAAAAAATAAAAAAAATAATATCATATAATTTTCCAAACTTCAATACATAACAAAAAGACCACAAGCCAAGCCCATTGCATCGCATCTACTTTAATTACAATATTACATCACTTAGAAATCCAAGCCCTTCTCAAAAGATAAAAAGTAGGTACCGTCGTACCGTCGCACCCACGCTCCGGTCAATTTTGGCGTCGAAACATAACAAAAGGACCACCCTTTGGCTCAAATTATAACGAACACCAATTTCTTTTAACGAAGGTAACTAACCCTAGTTAGTTAGTTAGTTAGTTAGTCAGTTAACTTTTTCTTGCCGAATTTTTTAGGGTTTTTTTAATTTTGCCGAATTATTTTACTTCTTGTGTTAACGTTACATTTACATGATGCGTCAACTGATTGTGGCTTCATAGACATATTTGTTGCTAGGACTCAAAAAAAATTCGCCTAATTGTGTCTGTTATTTATGTGCAGTTAAGTGAGAATGGCCTGCGGTGTTCTCGAATGTTGATTAATGGATTCAGAAGGCAAGAAGTTTGGCAGAGGTATTTAGCTAAATTGGTTCAGATTATGTATCATTGTGAATGTGATGCTTATAAAAATGGTAATGTTGAACAGACCTGTACAGCCTTTCCCTTAACTGGTCAATTAGCTTCTCGTCACGTTTAACTAATGATGCAATGTTGTGTCACCTGAGTTATTGCTTTTTTGATGAATCTATTTTGCTGACATTCTAAGTTGGTTACTTTTTTTTTGGGGTTGCAGATATTCAGGTCCTTTATTCTTCTACCAGATCTAATTTTTGTACCTCCTGTGTTAGATATACAAAATCTTGTGCCCCCCTTCCCCTCGGTCCTGTGTGTAATTGTTGTTTTTGATGCGACTATGAAAATATGGTTATGGCATTCCACTACATCAATCCTTCTCAGAAGATGAAGCAACGTACTAAAGCTATCACGAACCTCTTTAGGTTTTACTATAAATTGTTTGAACATTTTGGGCTTAGTGCAAGGCATTAAATTTCGTGTCAGTAGCGATAGTAGTAATGTTTTTTGGGTCCTGATCACGAGTGCTTGGTCAAATTGTAGTCATGCTGACTGAGATTTAGTATATCCTTTTTTTGTTGGGTACATTGGACTTCCAGGCTGGTTGAACTTCGAAACATTGTGCTAATTTTGCTCCTCACCGAGGTTGAATATTTTTGATTTGTGTATTGTCATTGTGTATACTAATTAAAATGGCAAGATATGACCGGCAAAATAGGTTATGCATACTTTATGCTATCTAAACAGTGTATGTATACCGCTAAAGATATTAAAATTTTATTGGCCTGTGATTGTACTTTTAACATGGATCTGCTTCAATTTTCCTTAATCCGAACCTTTATTGATTGACTGATTTGGTTTAATCTAAAATAAAGTATTTCAATGGGGTTTGGGGGGATCATGGTTAAAGAGCACGCCTGAAGTGCCGAGGTGATGAAGCGCAAGGTTCCTCACCCTCATAGCTTTATAGGTCTTAGGCCATGCGATATTATTGTGCACAATTAATGTGCTTGAAGTACAGAGGCTCAGGTTGCGTAGGTGAAGTGAGATTATTGCTGTGTTTTGTTCAATTTTATATTTAGAACATTCTTGATGTCTCAGAATTTTCCATTGAAGCCATACATGAAGAAAGAAAACTAGGGGTAGAAGAGATCTAGAGAAGATAAGAGTATACAAAAAGTTTGAAGGCTCTTTTCGCAATGAAGCCTCCATTACAATTGCTCATGTATATTGCTTTAATCACGGAGCATAATGATTATTTCCAACGGCATCTTTTTCGCTGTATATCTGAAGTGATACAGTTTTTGATTTTGGCATGTATTTTATGAATGTGAAATGTCGTACTTTTACGTATCCTTGTGTGTGCCTCACCTAGCCTAGGCACGCAGCTGAGCCTTGTGCATTACGTTGACGCTCCAAGAGCTTAATCGTATCAGTGCGCCTTGAGCTTTGTAAAACACTAGCATTTTATTAGTCTGATATCTTTTGTGTTATATTTCACGTTGACGCTCCAAGAGCTTAATCGTATCAATGCGCCTTGTGCTTTTATAAAACACTAGCATCTTATTAGTCTGATATCTTTTGTGTTATATTTGCCTCCGTTCCCCTGGTCCCTATTTGTGAAGTGTGGCTTCCTTTCCTTCTCTTGCTTATGGCTTCTTTTTGGATATCAGGTCCAAGAGAGCTTACAGGTGCTGTTGATCTGATAACTCATTACAAGTTGTTGCCACATCATGAGTTTTTCTGCAAGAAGTCTCTTCCTTTGTCAATCGCAGACACCCACTACCTACACAATGTGGTTGGAGATACAGAAATTAGGAAAGGAGAAGGAATGCAGTTGGATCAATTAATACAAAATCCACCTTATTCACAGGGTGGAAATACACGAATACGACCCTTTGACCTAGGTGTTCTTGAAGAAGCCTTTCTTCTAAGGGATACGACCCCTGTTGAGCTGCCTGCTGTGAGTAGTCACATGCTTTCTTTGCATTTCCCCCACACCTCCCCCCCTCCCCTCCCTATTTAAAAAGGGTGACCAAGGGAAGACCGTGCTAAATAAATGCTAGTTGTTTTCTAGTGCCAATTGATCTCCTTAAGAAACTTGGGCTTTGTTTCCAGTTGTAGACGAGGCCCCTTTTTTGAAGATAAAGTGACCTGTACTCTGTTTTCTAAGCCAAAACTTGAATTTTTAAAAATTTTCAGAGGCAATATAACATGGAAATGTTTTCAATATTTCAAATTGAAAGATCTGTTTTCAGATTCTCCTTGTGGGGAAAAGCAGAAATGAATATTTGAACTGAAACTAAGTGGTATGAACGAACAAATATGCCTCTGTTCTTATTTTTAGGGTCTTCTTTTTGTGTACACAAGAAGATTGTGAGAATGGTTAGATTCTTTTGCATTCCAGTTTATTGGATAAAATATTGTCTTTCAGGTGGAAAAAGGGATTCCTACAATTCCAGGAAAATCGAAGAGCGAGTCAAAAGACAAAGATAAAAAGCAGAAAAAGCACAAGGACAGAGACAAAGAGAAGGATAAAGATTCTAAAAAGCACAAACACCGCCATAAAGACCGAAGTAAAGACAAAGACAAGGAGAAAAAGAAGGATAAAGTTGGGCATCAAGATTCTGGTGGTGAACATTCAAAGAAACACCACGATAAGGTCTGTACTCTGTACAACTTTTTAACAACTTTTAATTCCTATCAAGGCTGATTTATAATTTTATTTTTCGAAAAAAGGTTTTTTTGTTGCTCTCTGATATTGACCACCAGTGCCCTAATGGGAAATTTGGAATCTCTGCTGAACTTGTAATCCTGCTGTATTCTTGTCTTCTTGTATGTTGATCAATCTGGTATTTTGGTTTTCTTGAATTGCACATCTTGCTTTAGCTTTGGATGTCACAGTGGCACTTTGCTGCCCAAACACCCATTCCAAAAAAATGAACCTTTTATATTTCTGCGGTCTGGGCTAAATGTTTACTGGCATCACTTGGTAGATACTAAATAGTGCCATGCTTGGTGAATTATATTATTGTCCTAATTTCATGTGCTCAGAATATAACAAATAATGCATCTTTTAGCTGTTTAAGGAATCACCTTTGTTCTGTTGGTTAGTTCTGAAGGAATGTTATGCCATGCCTGATAAATTATATTGCTGTCCTTATTGTCATGTGGTCAGAACATCCCATATTTGGCGTCTTGTAGCTATTTCAGGAAGCGCTGTTTATTGCTGTTGTTGGTTCTGAGGGAATGTGATTCGATTTTTTTTTTTTGTTTCTATCTTCCATGCACTATTGCACTGTCCTGTACTTTTGTTGATATTTTGTGAGCTGTGATTACCGCCTCTGCTCTATACTCTCTAGCTTAAAACACACTGGTCTAATCAGTTTGCATCCCTTGACAATAGAAGAGGAAGCATGACGGTGATGAAGATGTTAACGACATTCATAGACACAAAAAGAGTAAGGTAATATTTATGGTTGTTAAGATAGTGCCTGATCACTGATCACTTTGAACTGTTTTCTTTTGTTTGAAGACCTGAACCTGTGGCCTGTTACTGTGTGCTTGAGCATCTTACAATAACAATCCCTGTAAATGTGCTCTTATGCTCATTTTTAAGTCAGTCGTTCATTTGTTTTTTACTGAATTGTCACAGCATAAGAGCTCGAAAATAGATGAGATGGGTGCGATAAAGGTTGCCGGGTGATTCAATTTGCTGCTGGTTGTGTTAATTTATTCTTTTCGTATGTTGGGAGTTTCAAGTGTTGTCAGTTACTTCCGTGCAACCAATTAAGGTATCGCCTCTACACATATTTTGTATTGTATGATTCCTTTTATGTTTAAAGTTTTTGTTAGCTGGATATTTCCTTAAGAATGTGATATGGCTTAGGGCCCCCTTTAAGCTGTTATTAATATAGCTTTCAAGTGTTACACTGCCTGTGAATATATTCTCTATTGATTATCGTCAGCGTTCTGTATATTTTGGTATGTATTTTTAGGTAACACCTTTGAATTAGTGTAAGGCTGTTTCACCTAAGGATCATCCAGTGGTAGTTGATTGATGGCTAAGACTTGTTAAAAATGAGCAGATTGGGTAGCTCTAGATGTTAAGCTGTTAAATCAGATTTTCCCCTTCTCACAAGGCCAATTACTACCCTGCCTTCCCAGCTGCACCAAAAAAAAAAAAAAAAAAAATGAAAAGAAAACTTGAAATTGGTTGAGAGCAGTCAGAACTCAGAAGTCCGTGAAAGCAGCAAATACTAAGAGAAACGCCTTACTCTAACTGCCAACAATCGCGTTTTCTCTAAGTGACATTTTCCTGTTGAGCTGGCACTGTCCAAATGATTTTGCAAAGTCGATTGAAAATAGTTGAAGAGCTGATGTCAATACGAGCAAGTTTTTACCTCTTGGACAAGGTCTCCTGTACTGATCTGTTCCCTTCCTTGGCTCTCACTCATAACCTGAGCTTCAAATTCAGAAGCCAGTGAAGTGGAGCCAGATGAGTACAATCGACGACAAACAACTTAATCTTAGATGGAAATTATTGTTTGCTTTTATTTTTCAGAACTTATTATATGTGGGTAGATTGATTTGCAGATTTGCTTTATTGTATCACATGAGTAAAAACTTAAGTTGAAATGGTACCTAAACACATCATTCAAGTCAAGTAGTTGTCTTACCCTTGCAACTCTTTTAAACTTTTGTAATCCAATTAGCGAATCCTCTAGGGAAATTGTTGTCACTTTCTTTAGTCCTCTTTTTGAATCTGTGGTGCTTCAGTATGAGTATAGACACTTTGGTTTTGTGATGAGTTTCTACAAGTAGCCCGTGGGTCAGATGTTCCAATTTTATCCATCTTTTGTGCATGGGTGACACTCTTGATATCTTATTGTTAGCAATTTTCTAGGGAAGGATAAAAGGCTAGTTTGGCTCGGAAGTATCTTTTGCTGCCAAAATCAAAGCGGGGTGGGGAGTTCGATTACTAGGTCAGCCAATGTACTGGGCATACAGTCACTTATAGATTGTACATCCAATATGTGGATGATACCATGTTGTGTAAACTGATCTACTTAGTATTTTCTTATAATTTTTGGTACACTTAGGCTGATCTTAACGAAAAATTTGAGGAATTTGCCAAACCTTGTTTTTAGATATATATCTATTTTTGTGAGATGTTATCCAAATTGGAGAATTAGTAGCCAATACTCCAAATTGTCATTGTAGGTTTATGTTAATATGTTAGATGAACTGATTGGGTAGGAATTTTTTTGCGGTAGTTTTAACTGATTTTCCTGCCAGACCAAGAGGGGTGTCACATTAGCTAATTGGGCTAATTATGAATCCAGAACTTCGATGGGTTTGTGCATTATCTCTGCATATAGTTAAGTAGTTGACACGTAAGGACTTAGGACTGTTATATTCAGCATATGAAGTCTTGTCTGGCGTAACTTAAGCGATTTTCTTATATTTAAAATTAGGGTGCTATTGCAACTCAATTTGGACTAATGTTAAACAACAGTGATACTGAAATGTTTTATTAGAATAATTATATACTTATAAGGTAGCAATTATTTGCTTCTTTATAGATAGCCCATGATACCCATTTCTCATTCTCTCATCGAATTCAAGGGTTGTAGTTGTACACTGCACCGCAGTTCATGATAGAAAAAGAACATCGCTTTTTATGATGCCCAAAGTCATCTCTCTCTGGCCTTTGATCTCCCCCATGTCACTTCCGGCTGACCTCGCCATTTCTGTCTCCGTCTGCATCACCATCACCCATATGTCACCACAGCTACTGCTATTTTTGTATTCTTTAATCTTCGTAACAAAGATTTTCTGATGTAAACCCTAGGCTGCAACCCACACCTACCATACACTGCTAGATGAAATGATAAATCCTATTTGCTTTGTGCGCCAAGAAATCACTCTAGTGAGCCTGTGGAAGAAAATCTGAAACAAGCAAAAAAGGCTGATTTGAGATCCCATCTCCGGTGGTATAGAGCAAGAAAATGATAAGAATGGAGAACACCATTTCTTTTTAAAGCGCAAGTAGGAATGTGGTTAACCCTAAAACAAAAGTTCTTGTGAATCGTCAGTTTTAGGGGTTCGAGTGTTTCCTTATGTATGTTGATTACCGGGTATGTTGCACCCTAATTCTGACCATGCATGCCCTAGATGACCGTGAAGGAGATACCCTGCATGCCCTAGATGACCATGAAGGACATTTCTATGCACATGGGAAACAAACCAGGAGACAAACCCTTGCCCCCTATTACCTCCTAGAATACTCTTGAAGTGTCATTTATGTTATGTGAGAATCTAGTCAGCTGAAACACACACCATTTTCCGTTAAACAAAAGTTCGGGAAGCGAAGAGACATCGTCACATTTCAATCGATAGGAGTCGTAAGCCTTTTTGATCTCTAGCTTAGTTAATGCTTTGGGAGAGACTACTTTTCTTCCATGCATTGTAACCAGCTCATGATATGAGATATTACGAAACAAATTTCTGTTTTTAATAAAAGCTACCTTCTCATTTTACAAGTAAAAATCTTAGTTTTGTTTTGTATATGAAAGAACTACAAACAAGTAAATAAATAAGTAATATATGTTATTTGTACTAGTAGGTTAAAAATGCACCCTAAAGGTAATTGGAAAAATTTAGTATGCGAAATATTAAGTGAGCTTACTGATAATGCCTAAGTGCAATAGAAAATAATAGGAGACCATCAAAAGAAGAAAAATGATAGGAAAACGCTGAAGTTTCGAATCAAGTGAATTTATCATGTGCCTGAAGAGTAGGGGGGGGGGGTGAGCACATGGTCTTGGCAATGCACCCAGTAAACACTTCTGTCAGACAGTGACATTTTCACATAAGTTGCCTCTGTCGTATTGTCCTTTTTGGTAGTGTAGTTTAATGGAATTTAAAGAAGTATTCTGCTGCATTATTTATGACACTCTTTCTAATCTAATGTTGTGTATGCTACTTTCACATTATGATGCCTTGCTTTGTTGTGGGTCTGTAGAATGCTTGGTGAACCGAGGATTGGAAGGTGAACTCGTTATGGAAGAATGTCTGGATTGAAGGTACAGATTGCCGATGGTGAAGTTTTTTTATGTATCATAAAAAGGTCCCTTATATAATTGCTAGTAACCTGGCAAATGCTGATCATTTTCTTTTCTCAGTTAATATGGCGCATTGGAAATTCCCAACAATTTCTCCGTTATCATAACATTTCTTTTTTAGAAGCCCAAAATTGAGCATTGTTACCAGTTTGCGTTAGAACTGCAGCTGGATTGTGTTTGTAGAATGCTGGGATTGGGTAAAGGTGCTCATGTGTTTCTTGTTAGTTATAGGAATTCTGATGTGCTCTTTCATTGTCCAAAGCTAAGGGTAGGCTATCGTGTATTCTAACCAGGATCTCCATTATTAGTGGTCATATTCCTTTGTAAATTATAGCAAAAATGGGGCCATTGGTCATCGAGCTAATGAGATTGTTGTGTAAGCCATTTTTTCAGTGGTTACAGAGCCCCTACAAAGCCTCCTGTAACATGTGACTTTAAGTCTTGTGTTCTTTTAGCAAGTGCCAGATTAACAAAAATCAATTTCACATGTAACTTGATAACACTCTTTTAATATGTATGAGGAAGTATCCAATGGACTAGATTTATTCCCCTTCTAGTGTGGATATGGTTCTGCATGCCTACTGATCTTTTGGCCTCTGCAACGAGTGCTGCACAATCTTTACAGGACAATCGTGCACTAGCATCCCCTGAAATAGTATTGTCATCTCAGTGCAGTTATTTCAGATCATTAAACTGCTTATGTGTGCTCGCTTTTGGAAATATTGATCTGATTCTTGTGTACAGTGGGAGCCCTTGCCACAATTCATCCTGTGTCAGAAGAAGAAAAAAAGAAAGGAAAGAACATGTTTCGATGAAGCCTGTATTCATTTTTATCTAAAGAAATGGGACTGGAAGGCAAGACTTCAGTCACTAAAACTTTTAAAACCAGGTACTTTCAAAAAGGAAAATAAAAGCAGTATGTAATTTGATCTTTGGCAACATTTAGAAACTGCAATTGAAATGCAAGTGTGCAACTTAAAGCTATGCCTGGTATATATCACTGGGGAAAAAACAGACCATGAGAAGTACGGTTGTACACTTAAAACCACGAGCCAACTACAAAAGCTTAATGTGTTTCGATTGGGGTAATAGGATAGAGATAAAGATTGGATGACTGGTTTGGAGGCTGTGATGGTCGTGGCGGTAAAGATTAGTGCCCTAGAGTGAGGTAAACAAAATACCCTTTTCTCTTACCCAAAAATTGAAATATACCGTTGTATCACAAAAGTAGACAAGGATTTTGTAAATTAAATGATCTCAAACTCCCTTCAAGTCCAATCAAAATTAGAGATATATTTGTCTTTATTGAGTAGCATGGGCATTGTCCACTTTATGATAAAACATGTGATATCTTATACTTTGACATCATTCACCAGGTATCCCCCTCCCCATTTTACACAAGGGTACATGGTACCCCTAAAGTTTAAGTTTTGGTATTTTGGTACCCCTACAATAA
>CAAKMY010049117.1:0-22755 GCA_901111285.1 Corrigiola litoralis | reverse complement strand
CAGGGGTGTTACACTATTAAATAGGCGCCACGTGTCCTCGCTATAGAAATTCTTAATTGTTTAAGATAATAGTATAGATGTGTTTAAGTGGTAACTTTACATATTAAAGTGGTAACTTTATGTGTTTAAGGGGTCACTATATCACCATAGAAGAATTTTATGAAAATAAGTGCTCAGTAATTGTATTCAGGTGGTCAATTTATTAACCAAAGTGATCATTATGGATTATATTCAGGTGGTCACTTTATGTATTAAACAGATCACTTTATGTTTTAAACTAGTAACTATGTGTAAAAGGGCTCATTCTATTTGTTAAGTAACGATAAGAAACAAAACAGAAATGAGTTTGTACCAAAAAAAACAAAACAAAACAGAAATGAGTACAACACACAAGGAATTTACCTTTTACATTGCTTTTGGTTGCCTTCGCCTTTATTGTCGTTCTTAGCTGAAGTGGCTTTTCTCTTTCGGCTTTTCTTTATTTTCTCTTTACCCTGGAGATCGATGAGCACATTGTTTATTGAATTCGTTGTATTTTCGAACTCATTCCCAGCTTCTAGTTCTTGTTTTCAGCTTCCTCATTCTCAGCTTCCTTTTCTTGCTCCTTTTCTTTATTTGCAGACTTCTTTTTCTGTGGAGAACCACGGCGACCCTTTCCGTTGTTCTTTGGTTGTGCCTCCTCATTTTCTTCTTCCATATTATCAGCTTCCTCATTCTCGCTCTCTGCTTCCTCATTCTTGTTCTCAACTTCCTCATTCTTATTCTCAACTTCTTCATTCTCTTCTTCTGCTTCCTTTTCTAGCTCATTTCCTCTATTTGTTGTCTTCTTTTTTCGTGGAGAACGACGACGA
Source organism: Corrigiola litoralis (assembly GCA_901111285.1). Classification (NCBI taxonomy): domain Eukaryota; kingdom Viridiplantae; phylum Streptophyta; class Magnoliopsida; order Caryophyllales; family Caryophyllaceae; genus Corrigiola; species Corrigiola litoralis. Next base: position 21,904 of record CAAKMY010049117.1, on the reverse strand, counting down.
TCCTTTCCTTTCTTCTTTAGTTGACGCTCCTCAATTTCTTCTTCCATATTCTTCGCTTCTTGGGCAGCCTTCTTGGCTTGTGCTAGAACTTTTCTTTTTAACTCTGCTTCTATATTCATCTTTCTTATTCTGTCGGCAATAGTGTCATAGGTTTTCTTACTGATCTTCTCCTGATTTGTTTCTCATGTTTACATAGAAAAGTAAAGGATGTTACAACAGTAATACATAACAAGAACATCATAAAATTCAATCAAATGAATGTTTACCTAGTAAACATTGAATTTTATTTCATGGGCCATTTCATCCACATTTTTTGGGATGTTAAGGTTCTCATAATGTAAATAATATTGAATATTGAAATGGCTCCTAAATTACAGAGCTCATTATTTACATAGGTTTTGATTATATGATGTATTTGTTTATGTCCGTTGTTGTTTTCTTGAACTTGTGATGCCGTCCAGATCCGGTAATTGAGCCAACATCTGTGTACATTAAGCTTCATTCGAAGATTGTAAATGAATTGGATCTTTATTTTGTATATATGATATGGAGCAGCCGATTCCCCAACATACTCGATATTGAAGTATAATGGATTGTTCAATTCCTCCCATATTATGCCAGTTTGAATTTGAGTGCTAGTGAGTGATTCTCTTGTGCGTAGATCCGTGTGTTGTGTTGTTGGGCAACTAAATCATCATTCTACATATAAACATAATATGGAATTAAAAATTGGCTACAGGTTATCTAAAAGGAGGTCACTTTATATAATAAAGTGGTCAATTAGGATGTGAAATTCTATATGGTTAAGTGCTCACTTTAGGGTCTAAAAGGGTCACATTTCTGTCTAAATTGGTTACTTTTGGTTCAATGTTTGAGTGGTCTTTTTTTTTTTTTTAAAGAGGTCACTTATATCCAAGATTTATATTGTTTCTTGGTCACATTTGGTTCTAAACTGGTCACCGAAGGTCCTATGTAGTTGACAGATAAATCATTGCCTTTGTTATGACCATTTTCGTAATGTTTAAGTGGTCTCTTTGTATTATAAAGTGGTCTTTTTCTTTTAAATCATTGAACAAAGAACTTTGTAAATGTGATTTCAACGTTCTTTACATGTTTAAGTGGTAACTATATGCATTAAACTGGTGAATAACGGTCTCAAACAGGTGATTTTTCATGCTTTATGAACAAAACAGTCACCTTCAAAATGCTTTTGTGATCACTTTTCTGCTATAGTCTGGTCTCATGTAGACTTAAAGTAGTCATTTTTCATATTAATTGAACAGAATAATTACTGACTACGACCTACATTATTTTACTACTCATGCAAATCTATAGATAGACTAGAAAGTTTGAAAAACACAAACAAACAACATGAATGCCAGAAAAATCCTATACCAAACAACAATTCCACAAAACACAATAAAATAACATCATTACCAGAAAAATTCCATAATTACCACAAATAACATAATTAACAGAAAATGTATGAAATAAATTAGAATTTTTACATGTAGTCTTCTCTGGTTCCTAAATGGTTACCTTCAGAGGATATCCCGTTTTTATTTTCACCATTTCTACAGTACAAAAGCAAAAGAAACATCAAAGCCTCAGCACTGGATCGCGAAACAGTAGCCTCACGCTTAGAAGACTAGGAGATCAGATTGTCACCAAAGAAAACACAATATTCAGAAGTGGTGCGACAAGAATCAGGACAACCACTTCAATCAGCATCAGTATATGCCGTTAGTCCCCGCAATGGTGTGGCAGACAAATGTATGCCAAAATGCAAAGTGCCCTTAAGATAACGCAAAAAACGTTTCAAGGCATGAAGATGAGGCTTACGGGGATCATGCATAAATAAACATATCTGTTGAACAACATAAGAGATGTACGCGTAAAGGTCAAATACTGTGGTGCACCTGCAAGACTACGATATAAAGTAGCATCAGCAATAGAAGGGCTAGAGGTAGCACTAAGCTTTGACTGTGTATCAACCGGTGTCAGCGCAGGATTACAAGAAGACATATTAGCACGAGTCAGGATATCCTGAGCGAACTGTTGCTAACAAAGAAACAAACTATTTTAAACGATGGACAGTGATGCCCAAAAAATGATGTAACTTACCCAAGTCTGTCATGGCAAATTCTTTAGATAACAACTCAATAATTTGGCGCAAAAGCGAGTCAGACGAGGCAATGAGGGCAATGTCATCCACATATAATAATAAATAAGCAACATATGTACCACGATTGTAGATGAACAAAGAGGCATCACTTTTACTACTGCGAAAACCCAGCTGAAATAGATAGTTTGCAAACCGCTGATACCACGCATGTGGGACCACGCAAAATTCAGAGGTAAATGAAACTAAACATTTATCTTTTCAAACTAAAAGTTTTCGTGAAAAAAACCAGCTTTTCGCTGAAAACAATCAACAATGGTGATATATGATGGTTTTATGACAAAATTTGTGAATTTTATAAGAAGATTTATGAGATGTTTTTGCCTTTTTTGGGTTTAAATGGGTAGTTTTCTATGAAACTAAAGAGAAGTGTGGAGAAGAGTAAAGAGAGGAGAGAGAAGATGTGTCAGAGCAGTTTGACATTAATGTTGTTGTTGTTTTGGTTTACTCCCCTCCCCTTGCCAATTTAAATTGCAACGTGTTTCTTTTTTTTTTTTTTTTCTCTTCTACTTGGCTGGTATACTAGGTTGGGGCGTGTTGAGGGTTGCTATTGGGCCTTTAGGGCTCGGTCTACTTATAAGTTATAAGCAGACCGTCTCTTAGGAGATGAGCTGTTACTTTTTAACCTTATTTCATTTGGTAGTAAGATTGATGCACTTATTTTAGTTTTCTATTTTATTATTATTTTAATTAGGATGGCGCACAATTTGCGCGCCATCCGGTGGCGCCATATCATCTTCCTATAATTAGGAAATCGCGGGTGTCGCCATATCATCTTTCTATTAGGAAATCATGTTGGGAGTGGCGCCCAAATTAGAGACCACTTGATGACGCTATTTTTTGGCGATATAGTGAATAATTTAAGCTATAGAATATTTTTTTTTTGGAGTAGTTTTTTATGCCCAGTGTTATACATAGCGATGGCACATAAGTACTACACAATCTTGCAAACAAATTAATTGAGTTTCTACTACAGTAACGTATAGCAGTAGTTAACCTTGCGCCAAGCCTAGTTGTATATAGGAGGGAAGGAAGATACAGTAGAAGTAGGGACAGATATAGAGATCCTAGTCCTTTCAAATGCCTTTTTCTTAACTCTGAAGGATTTTTTAGTTTTGACTATTGACAAACCTACAATTCTCCCTAATCTCTCCTCCTGCATTCCCCTGAAGAACTTTGATGTTTCCCATTTTCAGAATGGCGGTTACGAAACTATCTCTGAAAAAGGAGTTACTTGCTGCGAACTTTGACACCCATCTAGCACTCAGTTGGTCAAGGGCTAACTCTTGGTCAATTTTTAATACACCTCTGTTCAGCCTAATCTCGTTGTAGAATGTGTTGTCCAATACAAAGGGTGTGCTTTGGTCAAGAGACGCATTGCGATCAACATTTTGATTCGACCCACAAATTCCATTTAGCTTTTTAACGAGATCCTTATCCATACTACTATCTGGAGCCCCGGTTCCTTGGAAGTTGGATAGTCTGTCTTGGAAGAAGTTGCAGTGTGTAACTCCTACACTGTGACCACCCAAGAGAGCTACCATATCTTTAAGATTCAGCCCTTGATTGATAAAAGCTTTTAATGATTGGGCAACTGTGGAGCTTGGGCCTGGTAGTTTCACGTCAATTGCCCTAGAGATGGTACCGTCACGCCGACCTGTATGGGCATTATAGGTTGGTCCTCCGGCCAGGGCGACGGCGTCCCGAGTAGCAAGTGCAATAATGTCTGCGCATGAAACTTTTTTCGGGCATGCAATTTCAAGCTTTGACTTAATTTGGTCTATAAGGGAGAGTTCTCGGACTGTCAGGTTTGGCCCCGCCTCTTTTTTTGCTTGGTTATCGCTTGTAGACTCGAGCAATATAGATGCATCACAGCCCTGTATTATTTTGTGATAAGTTATTGTATGCACAAGAAAACTAGTAGGAACGAAAAATGGGAGAAAAATACAAGTGCATATTGTAAAAATTTGGACGTTCCTGCGTTGATTTTTCCATCATACAGATAAAAGTCAATTTGAAAAGGGGGGACAGACTTTATTTAGAACAGAAAAGTCGCAACACAAAGATTATAAGATGGTGCTGATATATATATTCATATTATACCTAGTAACGATCTACTTTAATATTATTATTATCTTGGAGGACTAATTATTATTGAGGGAACCGGAATGTGGATTTAATGTATGACGCCCCAATAGATGGAACTTCCGATGCTGCTTATAATAGAGATCTCTACTATTGAATTGTTAACTTCTACCCCTTTGCCTTTGAACACAACCTTATCTTACTAACTATAACTAAGTAAAGGTAACGCTAATGCAGATCACGCTAATATTATGACAGAGATGATCCCAAATCTTTTGTTTGATATTGAAGTTGAGAATTGTGACACACGATGTGGAAAAAAAATATAAATGTCACACGGGTAAGCTACTTATTTAGTTAAGATAGAAACACATGGTGTCTTACCCTAACAAAACAATCATGGAAATGCATGCGAAGCAAGGCCGCGGTTATTGATTTATCCTCTTTAAACCGTTGCGTAACAACTTCTCGAACGATGTCCTCAGCTTGTGGACATTTACTACTATAGTAACCAACGTGGATGCTTAAAGTAAGAGGAAGAGTGCTGAAGAGAACGAAAAACAAAGCCATCATTTGCTTATGAGAACACCCCATGATGTTTTTTTTAGTATGCTACAGTAATTGGAGCTTTGAGTAGTTTTTCTTTTGTTATATAGGACGCAGAAAAGAATTTGTTTTCTTTTGGCTATGGAAAGGTCATCAAAGGAGCTGACTTATATATAGCGAGGGAACGTGTGGGCAGAATTAGGGAAATTAAAGGAAGACAATAATTAATAATAATTCCAGCAAATCATGTCATTTGCATTCAGAGTGGTCTTATTTTCATTTCAATGGTTCATCTTACTAATCATTATTCAATTTGTTTAATGTTGATATTTGCCGGCTTGAAACAGACAATTACATTACAAGGATACATTGTCGGATTCTGAAATTCTGATATCAACATCTGTCGCAGTGCATCTCTACCATATATTTGAATACGTGATTGATTCATGTATATACATTATTGATAAACCCATGCATGAGCCTACCATTCGTCGTCTATTTTCTATGTAGCCTATGGTAAATTTCTGTAGCCAGGAATCGCAAGTCAATTTTAATGATCAAGATATATGTATTTGTCAACGACGACAGACTCCGTAGTAATTAATCAGTAAATATTTTTTTGGTAGAAGAGATAAAAATAACTATTTGATAGCCTTGACCCCAGCCAATCACACTAAATATAATAGTTAGAGCAACTAATTCTAATAAAGTTTCGGTTAGGCAATGTGGTAATTTTGTGAAAAACAGGGACAAGTGGAAAACAACATAATTTTGTACGGGCCTTCCTCTCCATTATCAGCTGCCCCCTTACTTTTCTTCTTGAAAGTGCTTAATTTTGGGTACACCCAAAACTACCTTAGACTCTATAATTTCACCCATACAACTCTGGTCTCTTGCCCCCTTTCTTTTCCTCTCCTTGTCTCTCCCTAAAATCCTAACCTTTATAAAATTTATAGGGCCACTACGAACCATGTTTGCCAATTTTAGCCCTCCACTTTGCAATTTTGAGTGTCTTTCAGTGTAGTTTTTCAATTAATAAAGTACACCATTATGATCATATTTAAGGATACTGTTAGGTCTCTATATTATAGACACTTATTTTGGTCTAAAACTTACATGATACTCCGTAGTAAATACAACATATGGGTAGTAAAAAATTAAGGGTTTAGCTAGTCCCCCTGCAGCGGGAACATACTATTAAGTCTTCGGTCTTGCAAAAGCCGGGAAGTTCGATTATGCAACTACTCATATGAATAAGTGGATGGAAGCTAATCAAACTAATTTGGAGTTGGATTGGGACAAACTGTTCACTTTTAAAGATTGTCCCCCTAGGATCAATATCTTTTTTGTGGATAGTTATGTGGAACATACTCCCTACTAGGGAACTTCTTAAGGAGTGTAGTCCCCTCTGTGTTGACGAAGTGGAGGCCTTTCTTGATATTTTAAGGGACTCCACTAGGCCAAGGAAAATTTGGAACACATTGACTATCACTCAAGACTTCTTTGATGAGGGCCAGGTCGCAACAGTTGGGTCGTCATTGATAACATTTTCGCCCCTGACAGACAAACTGAAGGATTGGGCATTTAGCTTTGCCATTACAGTCTATGCTATCTGAAAAAGAAGACATCTAAGGATCTTGCAACAAAAATCAACCCATGGGCAGTCCGTTATCCAGTCTAACAAAGTCGTTCTTTCTGAACTCCAATAGACTAAAACCCCCATCACTAAATTTATCACCTTGATACCAAACGCTGTGATTCCGTGAAGCTCTCTCATGATTCTGTTTTTGTCGTTGCCTCTTTTACCAAGGATGGACGAGCTGGTTTTGCTACTATTTATTTGCAAGAAAAGGGCCAGTAGGGGTGTCGGGAGCCATCGCAAGCATTATGTTCCTTCCCACATCAAGCAGAACTAAAAACAATCCTCCAAACTCTTCGGTGGGCTGCCACTCACGATTGGTGCAGAGCGATCATCTAAACGGATTGTGTGGCCATCACTAGCAGGCTACAAAAGGGAACACCTACTTACAAGCTAACTACAATCTACAATCAATGCAGGGACTTCATCATATGGTTTCCTAGAGTAGAAGTTATCAAGGCTCACGGTAAGTATATCAAGTTAATAGATAGTTATGCAAGGGACACCCCTAGGAGGAAATTAGGAACAGATCAAGAAGAACTTTTTAACTTTTCTAGAAAATGTGTTAAACATTATTTTCATGATATATTAGTTAGTTAATTTAATTTCCCTCTTTCCTATCAGAAAAAGAAGCATCAAATTTTTCCAAAACATGGTCCTACTAATGTGGCAACAGAAATTATATTGACCCCAAAATACAAAACAACACTTCAGTTATAATATTATGTGACCATAACTTTTAAAATTTGTCAAATAAATTAATGTTAACGAAAATGACTTTTTGAAATAGCACAGTGAATGCAACAAAAAGTTGTCACTTGTTTGGTATAATAACAGTGAAAGATGTGTGGTGCATATAACTACCTCCAAAACCATTATTGAAATTGTAAAGTCAACTTATTGCTTCTTGACTTTGTACTTTTCTAAGAAAATTGGGATTAGGAAAATCCGAATATATATTAAAGTCAACATTTATTAAGAACGAAAAAAGATTAACTAGGTTCATTGTAACGATCACTAATGTCTACAAGAGCTACTAACTACCATTAACACAACGATTGAGACAATACTTTAATTTATCTATATGGACAATACTTTATCTATATGATGATCACACATATATTTATCGGATTTGTCAATCTACAATAAACATATCGAATGTGAGACTAGTATGATTATTGAATAATTACTTCAATCAACTTAATATATGATGGCTTTCCAATATAAAAGTTCATATCAGTGTGGTACGCGTGCATGAACTTGGAAGGATATCAATTATGAAAACATTAGATAAGTTGAATCTACTTTGATGCGCCGGACTACCTATTGTCTATCCCGACATACACCTAATTGATGTTGCATGACCCTTGATAAAGCCAAAGGAATTATGAGATTTAAATTAATTATTTGCCCAATATGCTTCCAAGTTACTTTTTCGAAATACGTACTACATAGTTATGATGTAGCTTTTGTAATTAGGTTATGGAAAAATTGGTAAAAATTATCTTATAAGTACCACATATGTATTTGTTAGAAAAGTACATTATAAAAAAAATTATAAAAAATAATTATCTTATATGACCTTTTTATTTACAAATCCATATCCAATCGGATATCCCACAACTTATAAGGCTTGACTAGTTGAATTCTTACCTTTTTTACCTCAAAAAACTCATCTTAACAAATTTTCCCCTTCCACCACCACCTCCACACCTTCCACCACCACCATTGCCCCTCCACCTCCACCATCACCTGAACCCCCTTATATTACTACCACCCTTATTCCACCACCAGCACACTCCTTCCAATATGAGCCTCCCCCATTCCACCACCATCCCATTTCCAACACTATCTCCCCTTTTCTAATACCACCCAACCACCTATCCAACACGACCAACTCTCATTTACCACCACCCACCGTTCGTCTTGCCGACAATAAAAATCCCTACTATTTGAGGGTTGTCGCCGCCATGTCACCTAAGATGTCCGGAAAAAAACCGTAGGGGGCTGCACACGACCTTTTCTCACAAAAAAGTCCCTTTTTGTCACATAACGTGGTAAATAAAAACAAAAATAGGGAATAAAAGGCCATATATACGTGAAAATGAAGAAAATATGCACAAATGATGGCTAAAATCAGACTCATAGGGGAATTTCCAATAGGATAGGGTTTTTTTTGCCGAAATGTTCGCCGGTCACTATTGGGGTGGTGTGAGTCGAAGGAGGGGTGGTGGTGCAACAATGGCAAGGATAAGGGTGAGGGTAAAAGCCGGAGGAAAATGATATTCGGTAGCGAGAAATTGGAATGAGTGGCCGAAAATCACTCAAAGGTATGGATTCGCTATGACTTAGCTCATATAAGATAATTATTTTCTATAAACAGTTAATAAGATATTTAATTATTAGTAAAATGTGGTATTTTTAACCAACTTTTCCTTATTTTATTAATGTGGAAGCCAATATTGTACTAGCAAAAAAAAAACTACACCTTATCAATCACCTGACAAGTTATACTTAGACTCTCAAAATTTTTCCCCTATATCTCCCTTCCTCACACGTTATGCATGAAGGTACACTCGAGACTCTATGCATAGACATGTATTTATTTTCTAGCATTACAACCAGCTACACTGGGATTCTTTTTTGAGGTTATTGACAAGCAAAGTTTGTAATGATCATTTGATTTTCGCATAGGGTATACGTTGTTATGTATACTCAAGTATATTGTCCAACCATTGCGGGGGTAAGATCGAATAATGTATATTTAAATCAAAATATCGTATCAGTTACATTAGTCAATCAAACCTAAAATAAAGTTTGATATTTAATTTGTATTTCCAACGAAAGGTCGTTTGAAGTGCAATTATATGAATAGTTTTGTACTATAATGAAACTTGTTTCATTGTGACACAGTTTTGTAGAATTAAACTACTAATTCTGTATAACACCCTCTCATTTTAATTTATAAACAGATGAACCTTGTATTGGTAAAAGAGTCAGTATAAGAGTCTCTATATGAATCTAGATGGACAAACTTATATGGTGATAATGCACTTGATCAATTGATAAAAGACGCAGGCATGTAGTGAACACAAAGAGAGCGAATTATTCTTTCCCCTTCTAATTTAAATTTAACAAAATCACTTTAAACAATGTTGATAATAAGGAACTCCCTTAATTCAAATTTGTGAGCACCTATTTATAATTACAATCTTATCATTTATATTTTCTTCTAATTGTGTATAGATTACATTTTAGAATGTAATAGAAGTAAGCTATGTATGTCCTCGTGAATTTTATAGCGTATCTGATCTTGTGTTTTTTTTTTTGTTTCAAAAATTATGTTATAATATTGTAATAGTGCTAATATTAGATGCAACCTTTATTTCTTTATTATAAAATTTAATTTAACCACAATCTATTTGTAGACACCCCCATCTGTCACACAGTCTGGTCTAGTGATGATACCTGAATTAGATAGTGTGCCATGACAAGCTGCGTTTTGAAGATGTGACGATCAAATAAGAACTTACCTTATTCGCTCTGGTCCATTTCCCTAATTTCTCTTGGTCTCTGTAAGAAACTGCTCAAAATCCAAAAATGTATGAAATTACCATTTTGCCCTTGAGTATTCCGGAATAATCCTAACTAGTCTTTCAGCTCTTGAGTACTTGTACCTGGCTCAGGCCTAGGTCTAGTCTCATGTTCACTTCAGCCCACATTTCAGAGATGGTGCAGCGTTGGGGTAAGCCGGAGGCCCCAATTCATCACTAATAGCCCAATATACTGGGCTAAGCCATAAGCCCAAAGTCATCAGTGATGGCGCAGTACCTAGGCCAAGGCCCAGGCCCACTTCACCACTGATGGCGGAGTACTGGGCCTAGGTCAAGCCCATGTTCAGCTCGTCTGTTATGCTTCAGCACGTATTTCATTTGAAATGATTTACCTCACATATTTTGGAATGATGAGCATCCCTTAGCTCTACAGTTAGTGGCAGTAAAGTCCCAGTACTGTGCCATCACTAATGACTTCAAACTTTAATACCGCTCCATCACTGATAAGGCATTACAAATTTGACTATAAATACCCCCAACCTTGTTCAGTCTCCAGGTTACCAATTTTTGCTCACATATCATTTTGCACACTCTACAGTCCCTAAAATCAGATCTGACTAGTAGAATTCTAAGGCTTAGAACAAACATTGTAAAATAAGCATCCTTACACTCTATGACATAATTTTTCAGCCACTTGAACACATAGAACAGTCATCTTCCTAAAGACATCAAGCACATAAACAACACTAAACTTATACAAACGCGATAACGAAGGATCGAGCGAGATCATTCACATCGAAGAAGCAAGGCGAATCAAGACAACAAGGACTATCGTATGCCTCCGGAGGGCCCTTTTAAAAGTTTATTGTTTTACGCTTAGTAATATCGTTTATGTGCTTAGATCTAGACTATTAAAATTATTGCATGTTCAAAGTGACCATCTTTATTTGTAATGAAATCTACCTAGATTTAATATTTTAGGGTGTGACCACCCGATCTGATGTGTGACATATTTGCATGACTTTTCATAACTAACACTGATTTTTAAAAGTAAAGGCTAAATACAACTGGTTGGTTGGATACACCATATCGATGTCCAATTGGTAATCTTGCTCCCGAATCTGAATATGTGATACGCTTTACCATAGGGGTCATCCATGAGATGCTCAAATTCAAAGTTGCGTGCCCACATCAAATTCTACATCTCATGTATCATCTAGGTCATAGGCTACATCCAAAAGGAACACGGTATTCGAGACACCACAAGTTCTTGGTAGCGACTCTGATCCGAACAAACAGTGTGAAAAGGGCAAAGGCACCGCATTGCCTCCCCCTTGAATGTGCATTAGTGAATGACTTAAATGTGCACCGACTACATAATAATCAATGAAATCTTCATACTTGGTTAACGCCTTTATTGATACTCAAAATTTTACCATGGACTTACATATTAGAGTTTAAAAACACTTAATCATATAAATAAATATGGACAAATAAGAGTTTTTGATTTCTATACAACGGAATACGAAAATAAAAAAGGTAAAGAAAAAAATAGCATAGAAACAATACCTAACATAATTCATTGTTTATGCCTATTGTAATGTTTTATTTTACGTTTAATGACCCAAAAGAGATCAAAATTCATATCTGCTTTCACATTTTATTTCCCTTTTCAGCTCTCTATCCATCGGTCCAAAAATATTTTAGACAAAAATATAAAAAATGAACAATTTGCCCCTGCCAGGTATGGCGCCTGGACTTGTTGCGCTAACCCCACTTCTAGGGGTGTAGTACTAATTACCAATTTGTCATTCTATTATTTTGAGGCAGACAAACCTCAAAACTCATACTCATTTGACCTATTGGCGCCCAGACCTTGTGCTTGCGCATTAGACGTCATAATCTTTTCTTCTTCCCTCTACTACATATACAGAACCTCGTGAAACCCTTATGGGGCTTTCGAGCCTTTTTGGTAGATCAAGAATCAGTCAGGATTTTGTCAATGAGCTCCCAAAACTCTTTGCAAAAAAACCTTCACATCTAAACATCCTATATTCATAAACACATCTCTCATATGCAAATTTCCTAAATAAATATCAATTATAATCCCTTAAAACATCTAGCTTACCAAGGCAAAACACGCTTTAGACTATTACAAAGCTATCATAAGTATTATGAGGGCCTCGTAATAGAAAAATATTTATTGTGTTTATATTCATGTCTAATTCTCATATATATAATGTAACCTAAGTGGATTTTTTAAGCTTAGATGGTAACATTCACTTGTTCTTTAACAAAAGTGAAGTGTTTCTCTCCAAGAATTATATCAGTTCTCATGGTATCGGGGCTAAGGCTTCATTTTCATTTTCATGATTTCTTTACGTATAAACTATGTGTTATGTAATGCTTTGGCACATAATCTTGATCCATACTTTTATTTTTTATTGGACAACATTTTAAATCAAGCCTTTAGTAGAGGAAAATTTTTTTCTAAAGAGAGGAGAGACAACCAAATGGCCTCATGATACAGGTTTATAACTTGAACCTTGCACACTTTCATGTATTCGAAAACTAATTGACGATATAAAGAGTAACTCAACCTTCCACACTTTTGTACAACCTAAAATTAAATATATCAAATTTGAAAGATTTATCACAAAAGTGTGCAAAGTTGGAAGATCATACATGTTTTTTTCCTCTCAGCTATTAAAAGTTCTATAATGTACAACGCATATAATATATATCGATGTATATAATAAGAGATCGAATGATAACTGTCGATAAAATAGTTTCATGATTAACCATAAGATTATTTATTAGGTAATATAAGATATAATTTACAAACTACAAAGAAATCCATTTTATAAACTATTTAATAGTTATAGACATGTCATGCTATTTATGAAAATTTATTAAGAACACCTTAATCAAATAAACTTCACAATCCACTGTTATGTTTAAAGGAACCACACCCACCACGTCATTGTTGGGGTTGCATACAAGCCTAAGTTTAGTTTATCTTAGCGGACGATCTCATACTGCTGAGAGGAGGGAGAGGGGAAATGTGGTGGCAGGGGGGAAGAGGGATGGGCGAAATGTGGCAATATGGGGACAAGCTAGGATAGGAGTAGACGATATTAGAAGAGATGAGTGACAGAATGGGGACAGGGAGGGTGGAGGAAGTTGATGGTGTGGGGAAAGGGGGGAGGTTCATAATGAGGAAGCCGACAAAGGAAGTGGGTTGTTTAGGTCGCCGACACCGGAAGAGGGTGTTGGAATGGGTGTCACCGTCGGGCCTTGACTGGTGCATTTTCTAAGTGGGTGAGTAGGGCCATATGGGTGGGCGTTGGCTATCCTTTAAATTTAAGGATATTTAATGGTCAAGTGTAGGTTTTACTAAGGTGAGTATAATATGTTTCTTTAAATTTTAGTGACATGATCATAAATACTAAAACTCGAATAAATTGAATTTTCACATTGTTCTGAATTATTTGTTTTTTTAATATAATTACAACAAATTAATCTAACAGTTAATATAAAATATTTAATATCAAATATTGTCATTTAATCTCTTATTATATACGTCGATGTACATTATATATGTCAGACATTATAAAAGCATTGATTTGCTATATATAGAGAGTTTGATGAGAGAAAAAGAAATTAATTAACGGTGACCAAGATAATGTCATAATGGCGAAGCAGATTGAATGTGATGCTAGCTATCATTCTAATGGATGCCACTCTTGTACTAGAAAAAAAAAACAAAAATACAAGACATCCAGAGCTACCAAATTACGGAAGAAAGTCAAATTTCCAAACTCCAAGTTGCGTTATGAACAAGAAGTATTCAATTCCTTTGTGCTTCTGCAGGAATTAGGATACAGATTAGTTATACGGAGCTCATGCATAATACTGGGTATAGCCTGTACCCCATGAAAAACCAATTTCAGTAGAATATGACATAGGTTCGCCGCAAATTGGCAGTAGATTTAATTCCTGTCCGTCGAACAATTGTCACTAACAAACAATCATCAACGCGGTTATCAATAAGATACGCAATAAATAATTTGGAAACGTCCGAAATTTCTTTCAGAAGCCACGTTCTTGTCATCAGTTGTCTCTCGTCATTTACATACCAAATTTGACTTAAATTTGCATGATCCGAGCACAACCCCTAGCTATATATAGAGAGATTCCACATTGCCTAAAGCAATATTAGTGCGTACCAAAACCAAATTGTCTTCGTAAAGCATACAAAGAAAATGGTGTGTAACAAGCATATGGCGGTTTTATTTACTCTCATTTTATTCTTTCTCCCTCTGTCACTAGCCAAACTTAAAGTCAGCTTCTACAAAACCTCATGTCCTCAAGCTGAATCTATTATTCAACAAGCGGTGCAAGAGCGGTTCAGAACAGATAAATCTATAACTGCTGCCTTACTTCGCATGCATTTCCACGATTGTTTTGTGAGGGTAAGTCCTATGTTGCGCATAAATATTAGACCGCTAGACTAATTCAGTGGTTCCTTATATCCATGTTGGTTTTGGACCTAGAAGATAACTACGTATAGTACTTATATGCCTACTAAATGTAAAATGAAGGATAATGTAGACTGGAAGACAGTTGCAGGAAACCTAATCTCGATCACTAATTTCTTTTTCTCAAAGAAAAATACTAATCGAAAAATGAAATTTGAAATAATTGAAAGATTATTTACTTTGTACAACATCAGGCATACTGTTTACAAAAAGGTATTGTATAACATAGGACATTTTTAATTTAATAGCGTCACAAACTAATTATTGTATACAATGTATGTTACACAGGGTTGTGATGCGTCCATACTTATAGACTCCACCGACAACAACCAAGCAGAAAAAGCTGCAGGGCCTAATTTGACAGTACGAGAATTTACACTCATAGACCAAATCAAGTCCAAGATTGAAGCTGCATGCCCTCAAACTGTGTCATGTGCAGACATCGTTACTCTTGCAACCCGTGATGCAGTCGCCCTTGCTGGAGGGCCACAGTATAATGTGCCCACCGGCCGACGCGACGGAGTAATTTCAAGGGCAGATGAGGTGAACTTACCAGGCCCAACATTCTCCGTCGCTCAAGCCCGTCAAGCATTTAGCGCTCGCGGATTATCCCTAAATGACATGATCGTGCTATTGGGTGGCCATACAGTTGGTGTAACCCATTGTGGTTTCTTCAAGGATAGGCTATCCAACTTCCAAGGAAGTGGGGCTCCAGACCCGACAATGGATCAAAACTTGGTAACAAACCTTAAAATTACATGCGGATCAAACCCAAACGCTGATCCTACCACATTTCTGGACCAGAATACCTCATTTGTTCTTGATAATGAGTTTTACAACCAGATAATGAATAAGAGAGGGGTTCTACAGATTGACCAAGAGCTAGCACTGGATAAGTCAAGTTCTAAACTAGTGTCCAATTTAGCGTCCAATAATGCTTTATTTGGACAAAGTTTTGCAAAGGCAATGATCAAGCTGGGAAATATCGGAGTCCTTGAGCGTAACGCTGGAGAAATTAGGAAGAATTGTAGGATAGTTAATGCACCTGCTTAGTGGAAGGGAAGTGAACTCATCTATTTTACAAGTACTAATTATGTGTTCCGTTTAGCTTAGGTCTTGTTTCTCTTTTAATTTCACACACACTTGAGTGCTTGGTTCTCTAATCTGTACTATATATACAAAGTACCATTGGCGACTAATAATTTGGAAAATCGAAATTCTAAACTAAATTTATTTTATATTTTCTAAAAACTATATACTTGATAATCGCGACTAATAGTAATACACATCATATTTGAATAAAACAGTTACGTTAACTTATTCATTAATGTGAACGTTGGCAATGTATAATAATTTTTTTAAGCAATGTATAACACTTAATTATCGAGTTTAGGAAAAATAGAGTGTTAGGTTCTTTGATATCTTTTCGTTGTAATATTTTTAAGATTAAAATCTATAAAAATCTACAATTATATCATAGGATTTTTAAGTGACATAGGTTCTTATAAGGGTGTCAGCGCCCTCGCCGCCCTGCACCTTTTGCCACGTGGGTGGAGGATGTGAAGAACAAGGGCGACGCTAGGAAGCCTACCTAGTATGCAGTCAAACTGAGGGGGTTAGGACGATCCCGTCCGCGCCTAGGTGTTCTGGCCGGCTCCTAGGTATGCTCGTGACTGACCCAATCTAACTTGAAAGGGATCATGTACAAAAATGGCAGCCAGGGGCGGATGTATAGCCTTGTGCAAAAGGATGCAAATGCATCCTCAAAAAAGTAGAAAATGCGAAATTACTACTTAAACCCTTATCTTTTGCATCCTCATTTATGAAAAGTAAGGATTGTTTAGTTTTTGACAATAAAATAAAAAATTCAAATCCCAGTACCCACACAAACAAATAAGAAAACTCTCTTTACTCTCCTTTTTTCTCTCTCCTACTACCTTTTCTCTTTTCCTCCCTATCTTCTTTATATCTTAAATATCTTTAGTTATATATTAGTAAAAATTATAAAAATTTGATAATCTTAATCTACTTATTAAGATAAATTAAACAAGATCCCATATGTCAAAAAATTATTTGAACTCAATATCTACTCATGAGTAAAGGCAAAAAATCAAATGGAAAGAATAAGCCTAAATGATTGAAGTACAAGTTAGCACAACGCATCCGATCAGCCACCACGCTCTCCACGCGGCCCCGCCGACAGCCCCACCTAACGGTGCAGCGTGCAACAGCTACACCACGCAAAGCGTCCAAGCCCGGATGGCCGACTACCCAACCTGACGCCCAAAATTCCTCGCCCCAACAGGCCCATTGCCTAGTCCGACTCCCGAACTCTTTATGTTGAGTTGATTTTGCATCCTCTTTTTCAAATCCTAAATCTGCCCCTGCTGGCAGCAGCCAAAGTCGAGGACTAAATATTGCGCCTAAGATGCATGTAGATTTGAGACTAGTGCCACAAAGGTTATGGCGCTAAGCTTCAGGAGCAAGTTCTGCTCCTGCTTTGTTCAGTAGGGTGTAAAGGGACAAAAGAGAGATCTAAAGTCAAGATGGTAGGCGTCTGGCCTAGTTCTACTAATTACTTTAGTTACTTTAACTAATTAACCCCAAAGACCTTATTTTAGTTGCATTTATAAATAAAAGCTCATTGGGAAAGTAAATCACCCATTTAACTTACGTACATTGATAGGAGCTTGATCGGTTCGTTAAACCTATTTCTTGATATGCACTTAAGTTATGAACCTCCTTCCAAAGCCCCTCAAATGTGGGGTCTCCTCGTTGCATAAAGGCTACAAGCTACTAGTTCTACCTTGATCTTGCTAGAGATACTAAGTAGAACACTTTCATACCAGTAAGATAAATAATTCTGAGATACATGTATGTCAGGAAGTTTTAGGATTAATATTAAGTGATAATATTATACATGAAAGTGGAAGACAATCTTCCTTAGCCAACAACGGTGGTGGTTGAAAATGGTGGGAGAAGAGGAGAAGAATACTCTCTTTATCTCTTATTTTTTGTCTAATTAAGGTAGTGAAGAGAGATGAAAAAGAAAGACTTAATCCTTAAGTCTACCAATTATCCACTATTTATAGTAGAGGTGTAAGGTTAAATACATTATTTGGTTTGTGATAAACAATTAACTCTTTAAGGGGTTGTGACACCCCAATATTTAGTACAATTAATGTCACTATTTTATTAGCCTTGAGTCGTTTTAAAACTATTTTCTTATTTAAATTCTTATTTCCTCGCTTAGTATGTTATACAAAATTAATTTATAATAATTATTTCCGAACTTTAAAAGTCTTACAAGTTTATGTTGGATTTAATAACATTATGTTATGAGTGTTCGAGCTTTATTTAACATCAAAAGCATCGTTGGGCTTATATTTCATCCAATAGGCACTTTTGGGCTAAGGAAAAGGACAAGATGGGCCAAAACCCAGCCCTTCCTTTTCCTAAAACCCATCCAAGGCATAAAAAAAAAAACTCTCAGTCTACACTCTCTTGAACCGCATGCATAGAGGATAAAACCTAGGGTTTTGCCTCGTTCCTTCCTTGCCTAGCTCAAACACCATTGTTTCACCTCTAATTTCCTGGTAAATCACTTAAAATCATCCCTAGTGTTTTAAGTGTTATACTTTGTTGTCATGACGAAATTTAAAAGTTTTATGGTATTTTGATATCTAAAGAACTCAAGTTTTTATTTCATGTGAACGTTTTTCATGTCAAATGATTTTATATCATCTTATTGATGAGTTTTAAGTATTTTTAATATTGTTGGCATGGGTTTAAGGTGTGATTTTATGTGAGATTATAGAGTTAGGGTTTTGGTTTGAGTTTCCTGGTATGGGGGTAATTTTGCAATTGTTTGTGGTGTTTCTTGGTTACAGAGGCTAGATATGAGGGTGTGTTGGTGGTGGTAGGTGGCTTTCGTGGTGTTAAGGGTGGTGGTTGATGGTTGTTGGGGGTTGTTCGGCCGAGAGAGAGAAGGAAGGCAAGAGGAGAAAGCACGTGAGGAGTGACCCCAGCAACTGCAGCCCCACTGCCGCCCTCGGGGCTGGTGGTGAGTGTGTGTCGTGGGGGGAACTGTTGTCATGCCGCCTCGGGTCTGTTTGTGTGTTGGTGGCTCGTCCTAAGCCGAGTTGCCCTTGTTTGTTGTTGTTTTGTGTTGCTTGTTGTTTAAGTTGTTAAATTAATTGTTGGTTATTATGGTTAGTTAGTGTAATTGGTTAGTCCTTGTGGTTAGAATCAATGGTTAACTACTGTGGTGAATGGTTGACTAATTGCAGTATAGTTGACTTAGGTTGAGTTTTGGGTTAAAAAGTCAAAAGGTGGATTTTATGAGACTTAGACTACTTTTAGTAAGCCTAGAGGTCTTTTCTATTTATAGAAAATGTTTGATTGATTTAGAATAGTGACTTTAGAATATTAAAGTTATTCGTTTAATCGTTGTAGGCTCGTGTTTTCTCGAGAAGAAGTTTCTTGATTACTAATCCCGAGTCTTTATTCACCTTTTGAAAGATAAGTGAATATTCCTAACACCGTTGTAAGTGTTTATGTGACTTTTTAAATATGATGAAAGCATGTCTGTTGTTAATGCTTTATTTGAATTAACCTTTATGATATGGACGATATTGATTTATAAAATGTTGTTTGCCCACCATGGTTTTATTTAGAGTAACACTTGAATAGTAGAGAGGTTTGCCGGTCTCTCTCGTATGTGTAGTATTCCACGAAACGGTGCTCCTACGGCCCTTACGTGGGGAGGTGTTCACTGATGCTATTAGACATTGAACATTAACTCTAGGAAGTGTGTATAGGGGTAGGACTCTATTCTTATATGCCTTGTTGTGTAATGTTATAGTCTGACTTGTTGCGTAATGCTATTGAGGGAATGTGGCGTAATGCTATAAAACTTTGTTATTTATTCTTATGTTTGAATTATGGTGCAACTGATCAAGTCATATGTTGCATGCTTGAATTGTGTTTAAGTTTATTAACTTACTCAGCTAGATTGCTGACACTTGATGTTTTGGGTCGTTTTCCCTCTAGAACATATACTCCATAAACGTTTTGGAGTATAGCTGCAATTAGATATCGTGTTTGATGACTGCTTGCATATGGAGAACATTCAGGGAACTTCATTGTTATCAAGTAGTTTTGTTAAAGCATTGATGCCTATAACTATTTATTATGTTTCCTTTGAAGTGGAGTTTTAAAAGGATTTGAGAATTATTTTGGTATTGGACTTTGTAAACAGTTTGGTATTTTTGAACTTCAAGATACTTTGCTTTTATTTAAAGACTTCTGATGTTCATTTCATATTATATTGTTTTTAATGTTGAACTTTGAGGACCAATGCGCTGTTTATCCTAACTAAATTCCAAGTATTCGACCTACAATAAGGACGGGTGGTCTTAGTGATACTTACTATTATACCCTTATATAACATATACAACCAATTAACTAATATTACAACTCATGTAAATGTTACTTCATTTACTATTTTCTCATAAGTCACACTAAATTATACTAGTATTAATCAAACATTAGTAAATTACTATAATATTTGTAGTTTAACTCTTTAGTCGCTAATAAAGTCAATACTTTATAAATCAGAAAGAATGTGAATTTTATATATTATTTATTATCATATAATCGAATAAATAACTTATTCACTCACATTATAAGTAGTTGACTCTTCCGCTCTCCTAATCGCATATAATTATAATATATCTCGTATACTTATAATTAATCTTTGTAGTTCGGTCACCTTTTAGCTATGACCGAAAGGGATAAGTTAATTTCTGCTCTCATACGACAATAACGTAAAACCTAAGTAAGCCAATCGTTATCGATATACGTTAATCAACTATAACCTTATCACACTATTGTCAGAGGACACTTCTCCAACAACATCCCTACTTTTTTGAGACAAATTGTGCATATCGATTCTCTTCCCTGTTATATCTCCCACTCAGTGCAAGATGTCTTGAAGGTCGTACTTCTACCTACTCTAAACAATATAATAGTTTTCTCGATTTGGAAAATGACTATCTAATGGATAATCTACCATAGATATCATATAAGCATGGCCATGCATTTTCTGTCATGACTCCTTGCATGGTCCAAAAAGATAAAACATTGACGCGGGTGGACAATCCATGTCACCTACTTTGTTTTTTCAACACAGTTCACAATGGCCTATAAAATAGCCATAAAACCACCTTTCTATTGTGCAACTTATGACAAAAACCAAAGCTACTATTAGCTATATCAACTCAAACAGATACTTTCATATCTAAAGAATGGACTCATAAGAATAATATAAAAATCCTTGCCACGACCAGGTAACTAATGAGGGACTCTATAAATGGTTAAGTCCGACAGAGAGTCAACTACAGTCTACCATTGTAATCGACTAATCATCTCTATGATTCTATGACAATTGAACTAGTCATCAATCGACGTACAATCTATTTACTTGAGACGTCACCTCATAGTAATTAGGGACATATACGCTATTATTCTTGTTAACTCAATAGGGCTCAAAATCGTCGCTACGATCTATAAGATGTTAACAGAGTATTAAATAGATCTCCATTCATAATCAAAGAAATACTGAATAACTCAACGATAGACTTATCTAATTATTACATATCATGTAGCCTTAAGAAAATCATGTACTCCCCTGAATCTTATCGAAGCAACGTGGCCGTCGTCGTTGGTAAATACTTGAGTAAAGGATCAACAGTCGTTACAAATTGAAATTTCCTTATGTTTCACAATATCTCTAATAATGTGGTACTTCATAGGTACATGTCTAGAGCTATTGCTAGAGTTAGGCTCTCTAGCCTGATATACTGCTCCACTATAGTCGCAATATGTGGTAATGGGATCCAGCCTCAATTGAGACTACCCTTTCTTCATCCAAAAACCGACGTATCCACACTCGATCTCCCTCCTTCAAGTCTAAGTTGTTGCAATGTACTCTAGCTCTGTAGTAGAATCTGCTAACACAGGTTGTTCTAACTCTTCCAGCATATGCCACTACCGTTTAGTATAAAATAATAACCAAATTGAGATTTCATGTCATCCCGGTGTGAGCGCAACGGGACCCCCGTAGGTTAGAGATAGGGAGGGTCACGCTCGGGAACCACCACTTAGGGGCAGGTGCTGGAAGGGCTAGGAGCCCTTGACCAGTCCTTGGATTTCTCGGTTCTCAACTTTTCAGTGGCTATGTCCTATTGCATATTGGCAGAAGTACGAAGGGGGGTGTGCCAAGCAAAGCACGAGGGCCCATAGGAATGGCGCCACCAGTGGCGGCACAGTCCCTGTTTTGGCGCCATCAGTGGCG